>BQNB010063947.1:0-35496 GCA_026074375.1 Tanacetum coccineum | reverse complement strand
TACCGGCATTAGTTTCATAAGTTTTATTGGTTTGAATGGTTTAGCTCAACTGGAATGAAATGA
Organism: Tanacetum coccineum; assembly: GCA_026074375.1. NCBI lineage: Eukaryota > Viridiplantae > Streptophyta > Magnoliopsida > Asterales > Asteraceae > Tanacetum > Tanacetum coccineum. The sequence goes on along the minus strand of BQNB010063947.1, from coordinate 35,433 downwards.
AATTAGTTGAGTTGAGGTTCTTTAGGATTTGATTAGATATAAAATAATGGAGCGTGATCTTGAACACTGCGAAAGTGCAAGGTTATATGGTTTATAATGATTAAGTCACAAGGAACCAACAAGTATGCAAATCTTTGCCATTGGTCCGAAGCACGTTAGGGGTTCTAAGTTTTCCTTCCGTCCTCATAGATTGTTCTAGTCATTGGGGTTCTAGAATCTAATCTTAATGATCAGCCATGGTCTTCTTAGTTTAGTCTCATAAACTGTAGTATGATGAATAACCCTGCGGCCTGCTCTGCAAAAGTATGTTACACGCTTTACAATCCCGTATATGTGCAGGAAGTAAGAAGGCGAGGGCTTAAACCTGTTGTGGCTGGAATCCCAAAGACAATCGATAATGACATTTCGGTACTTGCTCTGAGTTTTCTATATTAAGGCAGCAATATCCCAATTACATTGGATATTTTGCTCATGCTTACAACCTGATAATCATTTTACATTGCAATATTTTTCTATAATCTTTAGTTACACAAATGTGACATCTCATAATACTGTATCATTTGTGGATTTTTCGCATTTCATTTGTTTCACCCTTGGATATCTATTACATGTTTATACTAGGTAATTGATAAGTCATTTGGTTTTGATACTGTTGTTGAAGAGGCTCAACGTGCCATTAATGCTGCACATGTGGAGGCAGAAAGTGCTGAGAACGACATAAGGGTGATCAAACTGATGGGACGCTACAGTGGTATGCCTAGGGGTGGTCAAACTGATGGGACGCTACAGTGGTATGCCTCTAACTGATTCTAACTCTGATTCTGCAACTCACAGTTTTAATTACAAAAAAATGCATCTCTAAAGGTTGGTCAGTTTTTATTTGATGGTGAAGTGACCATAATTTGTTGTGTTCAGGGTTCATTGCAATGTATGCAACTTTGGTGAGTCGAGATGTTGATCTGTGTTTGATTCCGAAATCACCTTTTTATCTTGAGGGATAAGGTGAACTTTTGGAATATGTAGAGAGACATCTCAAAGACAATGAACACATGGTTATTGTTGTAGCAGAAGGTGCCGGTCAGGAACTTCTTGCAGCAGAAACCTTGAAAACTTCAATTGCACAAGATGCTTCAGGAAATAAACTTCAAGGTATATCTTAACCACTGTTTCATCATCAGTTACTCCCTCCCATGAAATAAACAAAATGATAGTTTATTTAATCTCTATGGCAAACCCCTTTACGAACATCATCTTTTATTAATGGTCAATTTTAATATGACTTTTTACCTGTGGGATAAAAAAAATGGTAAAGTGGACTCTCTTTTGGGACAGATTGACCTGTTACTTACGATGATACATACACTGATGCACACATATCCGCACAACACTAGAATAAAAAAATGGTAAAGTGGACTCTCTTTTGGGACAGATTGACCTGTTAAATAGGTCTAGAAGAGTATTGTTTCAGATTGCTGAGAATTATATTGCTTTAGCAAATCAGTATTTGTGTCTTGTTAAATTACTATTGTCAAAAAACTAATGTGTTACTGTAAACGAGCTGTTGAAGTTAATGAGTGAGGTTTTGGCGTTGTGTGAAAAGGGGCTAGGTAATGTAAAAAAAGTCAAGGAAAATGTTGCATTGAAGGAGTTGAGGTTCATGTCGCGTCTCATTTGCAGAGAAGTGAGTTTGAGAGTATTTTGAGGTGTCTGGTTTTGAGAGATGGTGAGAAAGGGGAAAATCACACGCGAACACACCATATCAAAAAACACCATTCAACTGAATTATTTTTCATTATTTTGCCCTAATTATTTCAGAGGTTATCTCTTATCTGGTGTTAATAGTAGTGGTAAAAATAGTGTTGTTTGTATGCGAGTCTGGTATAACTCATCTAGGGTAGGCGTGAAACAAAAAAGAGTAGTACTGTAGCAAACATCAGTAGGAAAAAAGCCCATGAAATTGAGAAATAATAAAATGGTTGTTTCTGGACCCTATTAACACCTGGTCAGGTAATTAATCTACTGTAGATGGTGAACTTTTTTTAATTAAGTGTTTATTTTACTTAATAATTCGATAATGTTATATCGATTAGTATAAAAATGTTTTAGTACTAGTATTAGTAGTAGTACAAGTAGATCACATTAATGATTTAGTAGTTGATCGATCGTATTATTAGATAATCGAGCATTTCTGTCTTAATAAGTGATTGTTTTAAGTAAAAACTTAGATAACTTGATCCTCTACTAAAATTATTCCAATAAATTTTATCTAATAATACTACTGTTCAAATATTATTATTGACTAGTCTAATATCGTCTTGCAGGTGTCATTTTTGCCTGGAGTCATTCCTATTTTTGTTGCTTGGGTATATTTTGAATGCCTGGAATACAAAAGATCTTCTTTCACGTCTAAAGTGTAAAGATTCATTTCAGCCTTCACTTTGTCAACATCACAGGAAGAGCATCAGGCGGGGGAAGCAAGTCTGTAAACGAGCTGTTGAAGTTAATGAGTGAGGTTTTGGCGTTGTGTGAAAAGGGGCTAGGTAATGTAAAAAAAGTCAAGGAAAATGTTGCATTGAAGGAGTTGAGGTTCATGTCGCGTCTCATTTGCAGAGAAGTGAGTTTGAGAGTATTTTGAGGTGTCTGGTTTTGAGAGATGGTGAGAAAGGGGAAAATCACACGCGAACACACCATATCAAAAAACACCATTCAACTGAATTATTTTTCATTATTTTGCCCTAATTATTTCAGAGGTTATCTCTTATCTGGTGTTAATAGTAGTGGTAAAAATAGTGTTGTTTGTATGCGAGTCTGGTATGACTCATCTAGCGTAGGCGTGAAACAAAAAAAGAGTATATGAGTCTAGTATGACTCGTATATTTGTCTAAATATTTAACTATTGAAGGTACAAAAAAGTTATGAAAGAAATTGTTTGGCCAGTCTAAGTGTTTATGCTTCTAGTTCAGACTGGCCCAATTTGACCCATTTGCCATTGTAGCGTATATCCATGTACTGTTTGAATTCTTAGAAGGTTGTTTTGTGTATTATTTTACAGGTGGTTGCTTCAATGGACTGGCCACAAGTGACCAAGTACAAGGCCCTTGTATCTGCAGTCATACAGGCAGGAGATTATCAATTATTTGTACACAACCTTAACTGATCCAAAAAGAGGCGCCATTCATGGAGGCTTGATTAGGTAATCAGTTAAACCACTATCTAGAAAGAGTTTCGATTTAGTCTTGAGATAAGTTTATGATAGCTGGAATATTGTTTTACTCTTTTTGCAGGAAACTTTTAATATCGTTTAAAAAGTCAACTGGACACGAGCCTCACCGCATAATATTCTACAGGTGGCATTTCATTTCACATCCTATCCTATATTTACCGATATATTCTAAATTTTTGTTGTTTTGAATCTAATAAAACGTATTGAATGTTTACAGAGATGGAGTTAGCGAGGGACAGTTCAATGAGGTGTTGCTGTATGAAATGGACAAGATCAGCAAGGTATTTCTCCTTTCTACACTTATTATTATAAAACACGTCAAAAGTACGTATGTTCCCTTTTTTAACAAATACAGTTGGTTGATACATCCAGGCTTGTCTTTCACTGGAAGAAAACTACATGCCACCTGTAACATTCGTTGTGGTTCAGAAGAGGCATCATACTCGTTTCTTCCCGGTGACAGGGGTAGTACTGATAAGAGTGGCAACGTTCTTCCAGTTTGTAAATTTCTGATTTGCTAAGTTTTGTTTATGGTTTGTTTGTGATTTTCTAATTCTATCTTATTTACTAAATTTGCCAGGAACTATTGTGGATACGAAGATCTGTCACCCCACTGAGTTTGATTTCTATTGTGTAGTCATGCTGGTATCCAGGTGAACCTGTTTAGCTTTTATATTGGGTTCATAATTTTTCTCCCTATATACAAAGTAGTTAATATGAATTTTCAAGTTAATTTAGGTTCCATTGTTAGTATAAAGGTATACAGAAGAGTAAAGCCTGACCAAGCTACTAGATGTATTGAAAAAGACAACGAGAGATGGAGAACCCATGTTACCGAAAACTAAAGCAGAAGTCAAATGGATCGGTAAGTTATAAGTTTTACTTTTCACATGCAACAAAGTTACTTTCTTACTTTTCACATGCTCTGCACTTCTGCAAAATAATTGTTTTTATTGATATCCCATATTACCAGTTACTGGAAACTGAATCAGAAGTCAAAGATTGCATCTCCAGAACATGCTCAAGAAGTAAGTTGATCGAGTATGCTGAAGAGGTGTCCCCGTTATGTACTAAGGTTTGTAGGTTATTGGTTCGGTTTGTGTCGAGTTTCGAGCATGTAGGTTTTGTGAATAAATTAATATGTTTGACTTATTGCTACAAATTTTTATATTTGAGTTCATTTATGAAATGTAATAAAAATTACCGTAGTACAGTTTTTTTTGTTATTTGCTCATTTTTAGTGACGACGTATTTCGTCACTATTGGACGTTAAGGTCCCGTTAGTTTCCCGTTAGGTTCACTCGAATAATGACGCCTTTCTTTCGTCACTAATTTCATCAAATAGTGACGATTTTAGCCACTTTAGTGATGAAATTAAGTAAAGAAATGGGTCGTCACACACCCTTAAGTGATGACTTTAGTTCGTCACTAATTTAGTGTCAAATTTCATTTCGTCATTAATAAATTTATGACGGAGCTATTATGACGACAAGTGACGACGTCGATTTTCGTCATTAAATTGGTTTAGTGACGAATTTTTTTCCTCTAATAGTGACGATTTTCCATTCGTCATTAAAGCCTTTTTTTCTTGTAGTGAGTGAGAAGAAGTGAAAGTTTATGTCTGAAATATTAAAGAGGTAAGAAGTGTTTCTTAGCACTTATGTCTGCAAAAAAACAAACAAAATCTCTGCCCGCCTGCAGAGGTTTGCAGACAAAAGAGAAGAAAAGTGATTTTTATATAAAAAAAACAAACAAAGCCTTAATTAACTGGTAAAAATAAGCTTGAAAATTTAAAACATATCCAAAAATCAAGTGGTTACACTAAATAAACTTATGGGCCGAAACATAATAAGTAGGAATAGTAATTAGGGGGCTAAAAGTATCAACTTTAAAAAATTATTTTTTACACCTATATATATCCTAATTAGGACGGAAGTTTGTAAGGGCCAAAGGGGGTTGTGGCCCCCCAAATTTGTTGTGGTTATGTACAAAATTTACCCTTTTATTAATAGTAGTAGTTATTTTTTACGCCAAGTGTTGAGGAAAAATGTATATTGACCCCCCTAAAATGAATATCTTATATAATGGTCTCTCTAATAAAAATGTTCAAGTTCCGTCCCTGATTACAGATTAAAGAATTAAAAAAATGGACGAGCCTCTACTAGTCGTAGATGTCAATGGTGGCATAGAATCAACAACATTTTGACACCAGCAATCGGTTGGTTTGTGATCGTTTACGTAAACTGTCAAATTTTTGGGAAGTGATGAAGGTTGGTTTACAAAAACTTGGATAACAAGTTTAATTTCCTATATAAGCAACCATTGCCCTTTCCTTTTCTCCTGCTCGTTCCATAACCTCACAATACCCAATGATATACGAGGCGTGCGCGATAACACATGAACTATGTGCATGAAAATTAATATGCATATGCACAATACTTTACGTATGTATTACACCAAGCATAATCTATATCCCTTTTGTTAATTAAGTGTGATCATTTATATATTCCTTGTGGTCGTGTATTAGTCAAGAAACACCAAACCGCTAGTTTGTTTGTGTGATCTTCGTAAAGCATACTCGTAGCATGCTAACTATCCATGACGTTGTAGCGTGAGCATACCCGTTAGAGTGATTTTACTAAAAGCATCAAGATCTGATAACCACTTGTGTTATTGAATTTATTCATAAACAAAAGGTTAGTAAATAATTGTGTGTTAATTTATAAATATCAAACTAGATTTTATCCGCTCGTATCTTGTAGTTTTATTGGTTAACTAGTTTCCAATCACAACACCATCCAACTTATCGAAAGCGGCCGTTGGGTGCGGATTTTTTGAACTTTACAAAGATTCTTTGTGGTACTGCGAAGGAATCCATTTCATTTCGGAAATATTGAAGCTTTACAAGGTAATCGCAACGGTAAGGAACCGAAAAAGTTCTTCAATCAATCATCGATATTGTACTTACTCGTTTCTTTATAATCATCAGGAAAATATTGTTTGTAAATTTTAACCAATCAACCCTTGTACGATACGTATTTCATCTACGAGTCCGTCATACTTGTAGAGAGTAAGAGTTTGTAACAATAACCATGAGCAATGCATACCCTCACCGCCTAAATTCTTGCGATCATCGCTGAATGTTCCTTAATTACCATTTTCTTGCGACGCGCTAATAAACAAGAACGGATCAACAGGTAAAGAAAAGCGCGCAACAGTATAATCATATGAAAAATTGTTTGCCCATTGTTAGTGTCATGCCAATTACATATACTTTCGGCTGAGGAGCCTCGTCAATAGACCAGGAGGGTCCGAAACTGGAGCGCAAAATGGTGGCTAACTAGCGAAGTCGACGCCAATCACCTCTCTGGGAGTACTGTTTGGCATGGCTACTACCTAAGTGCAAACAATTTTCTCAAATAAGGGCTCTAGAAAGTGTAACTTTATGAGTTTAGGTAACTGAAGATGGGTTCATGCAATGGAATGGAGTGGTCAGAAAGCGTTTGGTGCAACTGTTGATGTTCCTTTCAAAGTTGATGGTTTTGAAGTTGGTTTGTTAAAACCCATGATCCACTCAATTTCCTCAAGGTACCCTTTTTCCCATTTATAGCCTATTGTAAGAGGTGGCCATTTTGACCCATTCATATATGAATGGATCAATTCGGGTTAGGGTAAAAGCCATAAATACTCTACGTACTCACAACTATAACTCATTATACTTTATTAATTTGTAAATGGTTCATTACACAGTGTCAAACCGGCAATAACAAGTTTAGTGGTGACGTGTTCTTCAATCGAGTTCTTCAATCCACACAACCCTAACCCACACAACCCTAACCCTCCCCCCAACATCATTAACCATGTCAACTTCTTCAATCAATTCGAGGAGGCGTCCTCCAACACATTGTCAATGTGGAAAACCACTAGCTCGTCGAGTTGCTTGGACTAACATCAATCCATGTAGAAGGTTCCTTAATTGTCGTAATTCAACTGTAAGTAACTATATTTTACTTTTAGTTAGTAATTATCTAATTAAATGTTGGTGTGTTTGATCTATTTTAAGACATAATTATTGCTTATATAGAATCCTGGTATGCCACATTGCAACTCTTTCTATTGGATTGATCCTGACCTACCAAATGAGTGGTACAAATCTCAGCTTTTAGAGTTGTATTTAACTTTGAATCAAGAACAAAGGGTACACTTCTTGGGTCAGTTATCTGCACAAGAGAGACTTGAAATTCTTCAGGATGAGTTTGATGTTTATCAAAATGAAATCGAGACAGAGATTGAAGCAATGGGTAACAAAAAGGCAGAATTGGAAAGAGAAATTAACAAGCTAAAGAAGAAGACATCTTTTTGGAGAAAGTTTGGAATTTGTGTGGTTGTTCTACTTGTTTTACTCAATTTCAATGTTATGAAATAAGATTTGTAATGTTGTTTAGTTAAGTATTTTAATGTTAAAACTTCTTGTTTTGTTGAATGGATGGTTCTATAAGTAATGTAATATTTAGTTTGAATTTGTGGTTTTGCCATTGTTTAGACACAAATAGATTGGTACTGATGTACCAAGTATATCATATACCAAGTATATCAGATCATAACAATATGCAGTCCAACAAGGAAAGTGTGTGCCCACATGCTTTGTATTTCCACATACTTTCCCACAGTATTATAAAAATGCATATACAACTTTATATATATTGCAGACAGCTTGTCTAAATATGCAGATACAACTTTATATATATTGCAGACAATGACCCATTGATTCAGACCCACAACATTATTGAATAATGCATATGCTACTTTAACCCATTGCAGACAAAAGATATTAAATTACTAGGACCACATAAATAACATAAAAATATAAAAGAGTTTCTGCATATATTAAGGAATAATTCCATGTTATAAGGTCAGAAAATTGGTGCATCCTATGTCAATGCACACACATCCACATATTCCTTATCACCTACAAAATATAATTGTTTCAAAGGTCTCACACACCCTTTGCAGAATCTCTTAAACCTAAATAAACAGTCATCATAATATTACATTCATCCTAGGTTAACATTCATCCTAAAACAGTCAATCACTGACATCAAAAGCTTTCTCAGGAGTAGACCCTGTGCCATTTGCATCAAATTTGAACTTTTTGGCCTGGAGCTTTGCAATCCTTTCTGATCTCCCTCTGTTTTTGTGGTAGATCCTAAAAGGTAATGGCTGTTCTGAATCTGCTTTCTTTTTTCTTTTGTTAGCCTTCTTTTTTAGATCTTGAGGTTCTGGAAACTGATCAACAGGTGCACTTGATCCAGCCTTCTCTGTGCTTGGATCTTGTGATGTTTCGGTTGTTTCATACACAGGTCACTTGATCGCAGATGCAATGACAAGATTTTGTTCAGCTGGATTCACTGGTTTCTGTGTTCCCTATGTATGTTTCACATCCACAGACAACATAATTCCAATTCTATTTTCTTCTTCCTCTCTAAATCCCAGGTCTAAGAATTCAATGCATAGTCTTCCCAATGTTTTTCTTCTATATAGGCCCGTCCTCCAACATTTCTTCATCCTTAGCTTTTTTTCAGCATCTTTTCTTACCATAACTCAATGCTTTTTGACCATAATTTCAGCATTGTTAGGATCTTAACCTAGTATAGATCTTTCGCACCTTGAGAATGCTATAGTACTTATGTAATCACAAGCACATACGTGAGAGACTCCAGCAAATGTTTAGGCGGAAACTAAATAATTCAATAAAGAAGAACAAATTGAACAACGATCCTCTATGGATCTTTCTATTGACAATAAATTGATTTTGTGCTTTTACAATCGGTGCCCAACCTAAATAGCTAAAAAGTTAACTTTTATAGAAATAAACCCTACATTAGTCCAACCTTAAAACTAAAAATCACGTAAGAGATATACATCAAATCAATCACTTCTAATTTATCTCATCCAATATAAAGAGAATAATACTAAGAATATAACTATAATTCCTTAATTACATTAATTACGTCTATCAATAACAATCAGCAGATTCTATCACTGTCAGCAGGAACGAGAACATGACCAGCAGAAACATAATCAGCAGGAATGCTACTTGATCTGCCAGCAGGAACATTATCAGCAGGAATGCTATTTAAACTGTCAGCAGGAACGACTTAGTGCTATCAGCAGAAACAAATATGTCTAACAGCAGAAACGACACTTAGTCGTTTGTAATTTGTCCCAACAATCCTCCCCTAAACTTGGTGTTGACTCCGTTAATTCCAAGTTTCTAGATAGATCTTCTTGAGGCAAGAGAATTGAAGAGCAGCAGGAACAGAGTAAGCAGCAGCAGTATACAACGTAATCAGCAGCAGCACAACAAGCAGCAGAAACTATAGAAGCCACATCACCTACGGAAACACGCATGAACTCGATGAACAGCAGAATCAAATGAGGTCAGCAACATTCTAAGCAGCAACTAACCAGACTTGCAGCAACAGCACCATTGACAAGTCTGTACATCAAATCAAAAAAAAAATTCATCTATTCTCATCACTTCCAGTGTTTAACTCTTTGAGAGGTGAATCATAGAAAAAAAATTTAAATTGATTTGATGTCACTTTACCGTAGCCATTAACTCTGGAGTAGTCAGTTCTTTGGCCACCAGAAAGTGTATGACCATGGTCAACTGTAGAACCATTCAACTCCCAGCCTTGAAACATTGGAGAGTTGAATACCATATGGTTTTGGGCAAACCATTACAGCCATCAACAGATTTGAGATGCCTTTACCTGTAGCCGTTTGCTCAGGGCTAGTCAATCCTTTGGCACCTAGAAAAGGTAAATTCCATGGTGGATTGATGACCATGTCAACTCTTTGTACATGAAACTGTGCAATCGATAACCATACAATTTTGAGAAATTGTCAACTACAACGGATTTTGAGAGGTCTTTACCATGAGACCCGTCTGCTATTGGACTAGCCACTTTTCATTCAAAGAATAAGGAAAGTGATAACCATGCCAGTTTTGGTAACCTGACAACCAACAACGGATTTTAGAAGGTCATTACCAATTAGCCTACCCTCTTTACTAGCCACTCTTTGTTCAAGATCATGGTGAGTGAAGGCCATTGATTTTTAGCAAACCCTTACAGCTTCAACGAATTTGAGTTACACACTAAACCGTTTATGGCAATGGTGAGCCAAATCTTTCTCGGCTGTTTAACCAATGGTAGTTGAAAACCATTTGTCGTGCAGTGCAAGCACTAACACCAAAATTATACAACACGAGACTATCAGTATAACACTAACTAAGAGTACATGTTTTTTTTTTTTTTTTTTTTTTAAATAATACTAACGAAGCTATTGAAAACAAACACTAACTAATACACAAACTTACATAGGAGCAGAGGCAAGACACTCATAGGATTCCCGCAAACCATCCTGAATCGTCTGAATAACACTTCCAGCAACCACAACATCCCGACAGTATGAGGGTGGAACTGTTAGCCTGTGGCGTAACATCCTTTCAAGCAGTGGAGCCCGGATCGGATAAAACTTGTCCACAAACATATACACAGTTTTCCCATTCGTTAAGTCCAGTACATGAACAGAGCTCTTGGGATATAATCTCCAACCATCACAACCCTTCATCTGTGTTCTCCAAAAAGTCTCCACATCATCATAAAGTAAGGGACTGACACAAACAGATTGACTCTCTCCAAAGGTCTAAAACCAACATCTTCATCTGGATTGGAGCCGCGTAAAGTACCGGTTCATCCGTCGACGTAAAGAAAGGAGAAACCTCCACGATAACATGAGGCAGCAACTCCTTCAGGGTAGAAAAAGTTCTGCGCCGTCGATTTTCCTGATTAATACACATGATAATATGTTTTACGAAGGCGGGCAACGCACAAACTCCCAATCCTATAAATGCTCCATACGAATAGGGGGAATATAATCCTCTATTACAAATCCAACACTCCCACTCTCAGAACTGAGGAAGTCGTCAACTGTCAATCCCACAAAGAGTATCACATCGCACCCCACGATGTTTACTACCGACGGGAGGGAGTAAGAGGTAGATCCAGAAATGGTTTCAACCTTTACCCGGGGATCAACAATCCAAACACTGGGAGTTTGCCACAACACAACACAGCACCCGAAACATACTGACACGCGCAAGATAATCTCTCTAGTAACTTCATCATCCGAGTCCGGTTCAGTAGCAACGCGAGACAGACCTATTTGTTCGTCCTCATCACTATCCAAGAAAAACGCATGAATACCTCCTGGTGTGGGTTCAAACAGAACATCAATTGGTATGTGATCAGTAGAGACCGGTGACGGGGAAGAGCTTTCGTCAAAATCTGCAAATGGGGAAATTCCAAGCTCACGATGTGAAGCAGGAGAATCCATTGCTGCTGAAGTGGGAACAGTAGAAGCAGTACCAGTAGTACCAAGTGTACCACCAGCAGTATCAGGAACAGCAAAACCAGACATAGGAGTAGAACCAGCAGGATGAAAACTACTACCACCAGCAGAATCAGGATCATCAGCAGGTTGTGTGGTAGCAGCAGGAACATCAGAGGGCTGTGAAGAAGCACGTTCAACCCGTTGTCTTTTAGAAGGAGGCTCAGTGATAGCAGGCTTGGGTCGAAATAGATTATATTGAGCACTCAAAAATATCCTTTTCCAAGACGTCCTCAAGATATTCTCGGATTATTCAGTCACCTGTTGTTTCGGACATAGCCTGACAGCTTTTATAGTGATCAATACCATTATGAGCCGCACACCACGATATTTGACCAAGTTACGCATCATTTTGGACTTCGGATTGCTTTAGCGCTACCCTTGAGTGCTCTATAATCGTAACCTGCCAGGCTCATCTTCTTCCTTCCTTAATGGCAGTCATGCGCTCCAATAAAGTTGTCTTCGTTGACATCAGCTCCCAACAACTCATTGCATTGCACATTTGTACCCGATCTTGCATCATCAAAGTCAACCAGTCGTGTCTGTCATACGCACAAGTTCATCTAATTACCTTCGCACGCTTCCCCCCCGCTCAGAAACAAGAGGCACGTCTGCCAGAGCCAAATCCGTCCACCTGAAAACTGCTGGACCAACTGCGCACTTTGCGAATAAACTGGTTCTTCTTCGAGGGCGGTGCTGGCCTGTGCATCCTCTGCAAGAAACTCAGCAGGAATCTAAATCAGGCATAGGAGCCTTTCCTTTATCAGCAACACCAGAAGGACTAGCAGATGCTGAGACTGCTGCTTGAGAAAGTACATCAGCAGAAAGAGTAGCAGGAAACTGCGCAAAAGCTGAAGTATTGAACTCTGTCCTGGCACGTCTATGAACCGACCTCTTACGCCTAAGAGGAACCTCCTCCTCTTCGCGTTCCTCTATATCCTCAGAGGGAACAGTAGCTTGATCGTGACCCAGAGCGTCAGATGCCATACGTGATAATCCTTCAAGGTCAACCTCATCTTGAATATCCACATCCCCTTCTGTGGCAGGAGCATCACCCACCAACCGTGCTGACCTCAATTGTTTAACCGTAGTGTATCGCTCCAACTTACTTAGACGCGGGATTAACAAGGGTCAAAACTGCCTCCCCCCATGAATTTCTTGGAGGTTTCCAACAGCAGTTCCAATAAGTCTATCCGTCCCATACACCTGTCAATCTTTGCAGATAAACTTGTTAGAAGTGCCGGGTCCTCTGCCCTCCCAGCAGCATCGGCTGTGGTGGTAGGAGCATCATCAGGCCCAGCATGTGTCTCCTCATGGAATCCACCAAGAATGGTATCATCTTCCATGGAATTGAGATTATCAATGTCCTCAGGCGCAATATAGTTGGCAGGCCTAGGTAGGGGACCAAAAATAACGGGTTCCTCAAGAGCAGAGTCAACAAAATCATAGGGACGGGGCGGTGGGCCAAAAATGATTGGGTCAATAGTATCAGGGACCCATATCCAGCAGGTTTAGGACAGGGCCAAACCTAAAGCTCCTCAAACCAAGTCTGTGCGGCGGGGTAGTGACTAGGCGCATGAACAGAAGGCCATGGTCTCCAGTCATACATGAGACCAGGGTTAGGGACTACCCATTCTTGTCTCAGGCTGCCTCTCCGGAGTTGATTCCTAACAGGGGAAAACCGAGGATGTGAGGAGCATGAGATCCTCAGCTGTACTACCAAAGCCTACATTGGCACATCATTTGAGCTCAACAGCAGCATCACCAGCAGCACAATGGCAAGCATGGGTGGGGACAAAAGATTGCCTCTCCTCCCATTTTTACTTCATATTTGAAAACATTTTTCGAGTAAAACCAAAAGTGGGTCGAGGGTTCGGTCAGCTGTCTCTATGGCCACAAGCATATGTAAAGAACCGTGGGTACTATTAAAAATTTATGTCTATGTGGCCTAACATTCGCAATCATCCCATCTAAATAAAGCTGAAAAATTATAAACCCTACATCGAAAACAAATAAGGCTTGTGGCAATGGAACTGGAAAATGATTCCAACTTCCAGCCTTAGGGCTCAGACAATCAAAATGGTATGCACCAGAAATCACCATTGGTGAAGAGAGATGGATGCTTAAGAAAAGTAAGTGTTTTTTCTAACCCTTGGCTGATACCCAATAGCCCCCAAACCCGCAAAAATATCATCAATTTGCATGTCAAGATGCCCATTGGCATCATCAAGTTGTAACTGAGCCCTAATGAGCGACTCAGTTCACGTACCACCTCACGGGCCCGTCAATATTCAACTAGTCATAGACCCCACAGATTTGGGCTGACTGTAAGTTGTTGCCCAAAAAAATAGTTTGACCAATGGAGTCAAACCTCTACCGGAGGGTTCCCATGTGGTTAAGGCGTACCTCAATGGGATAGTGGTCCCAAGTAGCCGAGGAAATCTGTGAAAGTCCTCGAACCTCTTCCCTCCCAAGTAAGCATTCGGTTGTGATCATCTTTGACTGGAGTGCTGCCATCTGGTGATTACGGAATTAGTTGAAGGAACAGAGTATGCAAAGCAAAATATTTTTGATGGTATGTGTGTGTGTGTGGGAAAGATGAAAATTGTATTTGGGGGTAATTAGGTTAATGATGACCAATGTGGAAAAAGTTAACCTCTTAATTCGATTGGTACAATATTAACCTCGGAAGTTGAAGTAATTGAGTGAAAAATCAACTTGTCCGCCGCTTTTTCAGGCAAGTGGTGACCGCCAAGCGCCGTCTAATTGAAATTTAAAACGAAAACTATGCAACTTGCATATTTTTAAGACCAGCAGGTAGAAAGTCAACCAGCAGTAACAAGTCGGTAAAGAATCAGCAGAAACACGTCCAATCAACAAATTGGATATCGTACCAGCACACACCGTCAGGCAGCAATAACATTGTACCAACCATCAGGATTGGATACTAATCATAGAACCAAGTGACTAATGGCAGAAAAGAGTCAGCCAACCAGCAGACACCTATGTAGACAGCAGAACAAACACCCACAGCAGAACTGAATCCTACCAGCAGCATAGCCCAAACTACCAGCAGAACAATGGATCCATCAGGAAACAATAACTACCAGCAGAACCATAGTACAACCAGCAGAAACCAATCAGCCGAAAAGATAACTACCAGCAGAACCATAGTACAACCAGCAGAAACCAATCGTCCAGCAGGAAAGATAACTACCAGCAGAACCATAGTACAACCAGCAGAAACCAATCGTCCAGCAGGAAAGATAACTACCAGCAGAACCATAGACCAACCAGCAGAAACCATCGTCCAGCATAAAGAAAAACTACCAGCAGAATCATGTACCAACCAGCAAAACCATCGTGCACGCAGGAAGATAACTACCAGCAGAAATCATAGTACAACCAGCAGAAACCAACCTGTCAGTCAGGAAATTAAGTACAACTAGCAGCAGTATTGCCTACCTACAATTACAAGAAAAATAATATCCCACAAAACATCATATCCACCTGCAAGAAAGTTAGAATATACAGTTATACAACAACAAGCCTCCCCTTAGGCTTATACCTCCCCTCAATTCACGAAAGAGGGATTCACCATCCCAATATGGACCACCAGATACGCAAATCTTGGTCCATCAAATGCCTTTGTCAGTAAATCAGCCACATTGTCATCGGTGTGGATCTTCAGCACTTGAATCAAGTTTTCTTCTCATTGGCATCCTCTTATCAAGTGATGCCGAATCTCCAAATGCTTGTCCTTTGATGAAAGACTGGGTTCTTTCACAATGCATAATGTGCTCCTGTTGTCGAAAAAAAATGAGATTTTTGAGGTATATCATGACTTGAAACCATAATCCAGCAACTTGGTTTCTAATCCAAAGACTGAGCACAGCACACAGCACAACAAACACGGCCTCAGTGGAAAAGTAAGCCACAATAGTCTGCTTTTTGCACTGCCCATGAAATAACCTTCTGCCCAGAAATTGACATCCACTTGTAGAGGATTTCCTATCCCCATGAGAACAGCATAATCACTTCCACTGTAGACTTCCCAACTGAAAGGGAGAATCTTTAGGGTACCACAAGCCTAATTTTGGTTGCGCCTTTTAGATTACTAGAAATTTTCTTGACTGCATTCAGATGAAATCAGTGGAGTAACTTTGATGTCTGAACCAGCACTAAACTGCAAACATTATGTCAGGTCCTTGAAGCTGTGAGATAACAAAATGAACCAATCATGGATCTGTACATTACATTAACTGGTGGATCAGTTTTTTCATCTTTCATAATGGTCTTAGCAACTTCATATGTGTTGTTGCGAGTCTTACAGATTCCCATTTCGAACTTAGTAAGCATAACTTTTCACGTACTTTGTCTTGGCTGCAAAAAATACGCATCAGTGCATACTGTTCACTGTATCCTAAAAGAAAGTCATCTCTCCATAGCACTCATTTCAAATTCACCTTCATCAATACCTCTAAATTCCATCACACCAGGCTTTATTGGTTTACCCAAAGATGATGTCATCCACATAAACCTATCAAGAATAATCCTGGAAATCTTTCTTGATGAAGATGTCTTGTCAATAGTACCTCTTCTGTAATTGTGTTCGTAACAGAAAAGCAGACAATCTTGCATACCAGGCTCGAGGTGCTTGATGAAGTCCATACAGAGCTTTAACCAACGTATACATGCTTTGGGAATTAAGATCTTCAAATCTTAGGCTTGAAGTGACATACACTTCCTTCTTCCAATTTCTCCATAGATAAAGGCCACCTTAACGTCCAGCTGATATAACAAAAGCCCTTTAATGAAGCAAAAGCCAAAAACAGTCTGATAGCCTCTATTCTGGCCACTGGTGCAAATACCTCATCGTAATCAATGCCCTCCTCTTGTCGGTGTCCCTGTGCAACCAACCTTGCTTTATTCCTTACAACTATGCCTCTGGCATCCCGCTTGTTCTCAAAATTCATTTTTGTCCTATTGCATGTTTTGCAAACAGGGAGAGGACAAGTTTCCATACTTGCATGATTGAATGAACTGTTGCCATCACATCTCTCAAAAGCATCACCAATCAGGATCCTCAATAACATTAGATATACTAGTGGTCTAACTGAGAAAGGTAGCAAGCAGACAGACAGAATTTAGAGTGAGTCTGTATGATCTGGTCCGTTGTTTTATCTAGAATATAAACCAATTAACGCACTTTCACCAAAACCTTAATTTTTTGAGCTCTGCTTCTTGTCATAACAGGAGACGCAAGATCACCAAGAATCTGAGACTGAGGATGAATTGTGTTCACCCGTTTGGTAGGAACTGGATTCACTTCCACAGCAGGTGCTAAATTGGTAAGAGTAGCACGAAAATCATCATCATTACGAGAAGATGTAAATGCCCGATGAGATTTGACCATGATACAACAGATGGGGACGGAAACGTGTAGTTTTTCACTCGAGCCAATTGTTGACCAGAGGGAATGAAAGACACAACAGCTTAGACAGGTTAAATTCAGCAAACAATAACTGACAGCAGGATTGCTCTCTTCGATAGGTTCAACACGACCAGCAGGTGGAAAGCTATCAGTCATGATTAACCAACAGCAGATCAACTATCAGCAGAAGGACTGCCATAGATACACCATCACAGAATCAACCCACAGAATCTTCAACAGCATCATCAACGCCAGCCGGATCCTTAACACGAAACACCTTGAATCTCGAATTTCAGCATCAGCTTGACATAGTAGTATCTGCTGTTGCCCTGCAGAACAAATAACCATATCGGGAAGCTGCTCCCTTAGCTCATGTTCTTGTCTTGAAGCTTAGCAAGCTCTTCGACATACTCTGCATTGCGTTCCATAATACGAGGACATTGCTGATGAAGGACCTGCAAATCTGTAGAAGAAATGAAGGAATCACGATCACTTGCCATCTACTTCTGAATCTAATCATGATCTTTTACTGCATTTAATGCTGTTAGTTTCGTGTGTACCTGCAGGTGTGTCAGTTTTTAAACGAGTATAACCTATGAATCAGTTATATAGTCAATTCAAAGTACACTCATGACCAATTCCCTGAACATTAGGTTTATCTCTCAAAATCCTCAGATTCAGTGTTTCATTCTACCCTTTTGTTTGGTAGAATTATAAACCCTACGGCCATGCTATTTGAACATACCCAACAAGATAACCGTCTCAGCTTTACCCTCAAATTTCCCCGAATAGGTCAACTTGTATTAAGGATCGTTACTTGACACCCAAAAAGGTTTAAGAAGACTAATCTGAGGAACCTTCCAATATCAATACATAAGGTTTTTATTATGGGGAATATTATAAGAATACCCTGTTTAAAACATAACATGTCGGTGCAAACAACTAGCCTCAGACCAAACATTGAGGTAATATTAGCGTCAGCCAACATGTTCTAGCGGCCTCTATAAGAGTCCTATTTTTCCTCTCAGCAACCCCATTTTGTTGTGGAGTTCTAGGGTTGCTATAATCCCTCTTAATTCCCTTTTCCCCACAAAGTTCAATAAGTTTTGCATTTTTGAACTCTGTCCCATTATCACACCTTATTCCTTAATCTTTTAATCAGCTGGTTTTCTATTAAGGTAATGAATTCTTTAAGGACATAAAATGTTTCATCCTTAGTACTCAAAAAGAAAGTCCAAGAAAACCTGCTAAAGTCATCTGTAACCACTAAGGAGTAGTATTTCTGGTCAATACTCCTGATATTGGTAGGACCAAAAAGCCCAAATGCAACATTGCAGAGTATCAGTAATAAGTCTCACAGCAGAAATATGCTTTATAGGAATCTTATGTTGCTTTCCTTTGTTGCAAGCCAACACAATGTGTTCATTGGTGATCACCCGAGAAATTTAACCCATCAACCAGTACCTTCTGCTAACTTGTTGATTGTTTTGAAGTCATACATAGCCATCCCTTCAGTGCCATCTGGTGGATTCATCTAAGGATGCTTTTGCTACGAAGCAAAACCTTTTGTTCTGGTTCAAGTCTGAGATGTGGAAAGTTAGAGATCAAGTTTCCTAGGATTCTTAGTACCACCTGACTTGGCAACAGGCAATTTGGATCATTCCTTTCTGAAAGCACCAAACAATCATTTATTTTGTTTGGGTGTACTGTGAAGATAACTTTGTTCTTTTTATCACAATTTGTGATACAGAAAACACGTTAAATTGCTGCATCTCTTCAACATAGTAGACATTTTCAAATCAAGCTTGAAGTCCGTATGTGCCTTGTTCTTATTATTCTACCATCTCACCTCCAATTTTACGATGCTCCCTTGATCTTCACAAAATCATCAAGTTTTTCCTGTTCCCTGTCATACTCGTGAGCCATCCCCACCCATGTCAACTAAAACAATTCAATATCTTACTAGAACACCCTAGCAAATCATACAACAAAGCCCATTAGTACACTTGAGAGACCCAAGCCCAATTCTGACTTGAGCCTCTTGTGATCATTAAGTGTGAACATGTGGATTGAACGAGATCCACCATTACTGCTTGGACCCCAAACATATGGGTCGAGTAATCCTCCAAGAGTAAGCCTGCTGAGTCTTAAAAGCATTTCCCATCGTCCCTTAATCATAGGGTCATATATATTAGACCAATTCGTATTATATACAGATGATGGTCTGAAAAATGGTCTAGCAGCAGGATTAAGCCAACCAGCAGAAACTGGTCTACCAGCAGAAACAGTTGCTGGTCTTTTAGACCAACCAGCAGATGTGGTCTATCAGCAGGATTGACTTGCTGGTCCTTTTTCTACTGCAGCAGATCAGATCTATCAGCAGGAACAGATGCTGACGAATTCCTACTACCAGCAGGAACAGATGCTGCTTTAGATTTACAAGGGACAGAATCTACACAATTATAAAAGTCACAATCTTTAATCAAATCATTTACTGCCACAAACAAAACATTCTAACACGCACAAATTGTTTTTACACACTTTCCTATTGTTCGCCCTCCCACTTTTATTAACAAATAACTCCTAGGAGATTTTACATCTTCGAACAAGAAAGAAACTAGGACTGCCAGTAGTGGAATTTGGGTCTTCAACATCAGACTCTGGCAAAGTCTGGATATCAACAGCAGGTGGGATGTCTTTGGTCTGGGTCTTGAGGCTTGAATCACAGGATGCATGGGTCTCAGAGTCTGAAGACTTGTCACTGTTATCCACAAGAGACCAAGTCATTAGATTCTGAAATAGTATCAAAATGTTGTTAAACAGAAAAAAAAAAGGAAAAAAAAAAAAAGAAAAAAAAAAAAAGTAAAAAAAAAAAAATAAAACAAACAAAAGAAACAAGAAAAGAGAAATAAAAAAGAAGAACGCCAACAAACCCCCCACCCGCCTGACAGCACTCCCCCCCCACCCCCAACCACCCCCCCCCCCCCCTCCCCTCAGCACTCCCCGTCCCTCCCACTATCCCCACCTTAAACCACCCACCCGCTCCACGCCACACTCCCCCACGCCCCGAATCCCCCACCAAACACTCCCCCGCCACCCCCCCCACAACCCCTCCCCACCCCCACCACGTCACCACCTTTTCCCACCCCCCCGCCACCTCTCAAACCTACACCCCTCTCAAACCTACCCACTCCACCCTACCCCCCTCCACACCCCCCACACTCCACCACTCTCCCCAACCCCCCCCAACCCCTAACCCCTCACGGCCCCCACTCCACACCACCCCCCACCCCCCCCCCCTCAAAGCCCCCACCCAATCCCAGAGAAACCACCCTGTCCGGCCTGTGGACAAGGGCAGTGTCCTAAACGTTCCCTCAAGACAGGAGGCAACCCCCAGCCAACCCCGCCTGCCACACGAACTACCCGAGTATAACCTCCATTCTCACCAGGGTCAAGAGTACAAAACCACAAGTTGAGGACAGACAAACACTTCATCTACTCCAAAGTAACTCTTTGACAACCTAGCCCAACTTTATTTTCTTGGAAGACATAGGAGCCTATCAACAAGAAGTTTATAAAGTCTAAGTAAAGATTCCTTCCATATTTATCAAATCTATCTAATGTCGCTTCAAACTTAACTTCCCATTCTTCTTATTTTCTTTTTTGTGCCTGATCATGATATTATCAGTATAAGTCAGTGAGTTTATTGGATGTTTACTAGATTAGCAGATAAAACCTAATCTTTTCTTGCTAATTCAATCTGAGTTTTATGATACACTACTTATTTGTGATTACTAATGTTTAACCGCATGCTGATATGCATGAATTTAATGTAATAAAAAAAAAAACAAAATCAATTATATAATCTATCAAGATTATTAATACATAAGAATAAGATCATTAATCTTAAGAATCACAACAAGGGGACAATTTTGTACCTTAGTAGAAATCCCCAGTCATAGCAAACTCAGCAGCAGCATCAGATGCAACAGCACAAACAGCATTTAAGTCCAGCCATCAACCCAATACCTTCTCACTGCACCAGTCGTGTTTCTGTCTGCATGATCTGACCAATTCACCATGGAATCAACGGAGACCAAAGCTTTGTGTTCCGTCTTTTGGTCTTAACTTCTGTGACCTTAAAAGCAGAGTACCTAGCCTTATCACACTGTCCTTCACATTACACTCCTAGCAAAATGAGTCCAAATTGAAGACATTGTAAATCTAGCTTTACTTCTGTCAAATCTGCAGCTGCTGATTGTTGTAGTTCATTTTTTCGTCTGCCATCTTCTCAAACCTGTTAATCCTCATAGAGTAGCATAGCCAATTTTGCCACTTAAGTCCAATCTCTTCCATCTCCAACGATCAACCTTGTCAAAGTCTTCATAGATCATATACTTGATCTTGTCATTCTCAGCAACAAAAGAATGCAGAACACATTCATTACGTTATCAAACGACCAAATCGGAGAAACAGATTAACAATACGCAGCTGACAGAATAAGTAAGGCCTTTGACCAGAACATGCAGTTCCAATGAAAGCAGAATGAGTTGGGAGCAGCGCAACTTTCTCACCAAAACTATGACCAATTCTGACATCAAGATCAAGTGACCTTAGTTTGTTATAACAGGTCATCAAAACTTAAGAAATCAAGGCCATCCTCTTGTTTTTAATGCCCAAGCAACTGCGACCACGAGAAGGAAGTGCTCTTAGATAACTTCAGGTTGATGTCAATCATTGTCTGCCTTGCCAGCACTTGATCAACTGACTCAGACTCTCTGAAATCTGTCATAACCCTATGTAGGCCTTCTACTTCTGTCACAGAGAAATTCTGCAAACTGCTGTATTTAAAGCATTGTCTTCTCCATCATCTTCATTCTTCATTCCCACCAAACCTAGTCTTGACTGCCATCCAGATATCCCTTGCATCATCATAATGATGAAAATCAGGCATATGATCTTCAGGTAGAGCCTGAAGCAACAAGGTTCTCACCTTATTTTCCCTTTGTACAGCAACATGTTCATCAAGAGAACAGGAGGATGAACATTGTATTTCCTTTTGGCATCATATTCCCACCTCTTTTGTGCAGTTCCCCTTGCTGAACAATCCTCCATAGATAATTATCAGCAAATCTGTATCCAGTACTCCATCCTCATAGCCCTATCTCATACTTTCCTTCTCTAGATAATGAAATTTTGCATGTTGGCAAGATTGGCTGATTGGAAACTGATGAAAACTGTTGTGACTGGACATTATTAGGTTACTGCTGACCAGTTGGGTTGGTATGTGCAGGAGATTATGTTTGATGTGAACAGCAGGTTGTGAGAAAGCAGTCTGAGTGAATGTAGGCATTGGTTGTATGGGTTCAGGCATGAAGGTATCATCTTGAGTGAATGAAGGTGAAGCAGATGGATTAGGCATGAAGGTATCATCTTGAGTGAATGATTACCATAAAATGACATTTCTCCCAATTCAGCACAAGGTTGGTTTATTCACATCTAGCAAGCCTTCTATCTAAATTAGCAAGACAACAATTAAAAGAGTTACTGAACACCGAGAAATCATCCATGAATACTTCCATAAAGTCTTTCACCATGTCATGGAAAATTACTGTTAGGATCTGAAACTAGATAGATCTTCTAGCCTTTGAGAATGTATAGTACTTATGTAATCACAAGCACATACGTGAGAGACTCCAGCAAATGTTTAGGCGGAAACTAAATAATTCA
This sequence comes from Tanacetum coccineum, assembly GCA_026074375.1. Lineage (NCBI taxonomy): Eukaryota > Viridiplantae > Streptophyta > Magnoliopsida > Asterales > Asteraceae > Tanacetum > Tanacetum coccineum. The sequence goes on along the minus strand of BQNB010063947.1, from coordinate 12,589 downwards.
ATAAAGAAGAACAAATTGAACAACGATCCTCTATGGATCTTTCTATTGATAATAAATTGATTTTGTGCTTTTACAATCGGTACCCAACCCTAATGCTAAAGGTTTCTTTTATAGAGAAGAAACCCTAAATTAGTCAACAAGAAAACTAAAATCTCGTAAGAGATATACATCAATATCAATCACTTCCTAATTTATCTCATTCCTATATTAATGAGATAATACTAGAATATAACTATAATTCCTTAATTACATTAATTACGTCTATCAATAACAATCAGCAGATTCTATCACTGTCAGCAGGAACGAGAACATGACCAGCAGAAACATAATCAGCAGGAATGCTATTTAAACTGTCAGCAGGAACGACTTAGTGCTATCAGCAGAAACAAATATGTCTAACAGCAGAAATGACACTTAGTCGTTTGTAATTTGTCCCAACAAAGTAGTAACCCATCGTTTCTTTAGGGTAACCTACAAAGATACACTTAATGGATCCGGAATCGAGTTTGTTAGGCGTGTCTCGTTTCACGAGTGCCTTACAACCCCAAACCCTTAAGTAGGAAAACTTAGTAGTATTCCCATGCCATATTTCATAAGAAACCGTATCAACCTTCTTGGTTGGAACCATATTAAGAATGCGAGCAGCAGTCTCGAGAGCATATCCCCAAAGGATTTTGGCAAAGTAGTTAGATTCATCATGGATCAAACTGATAACGCTCCAAATATACATAAAATATCCCTCAAAAATACGTTAAATATATATGTTAACGCATGAAATATTGCAAAGTTTGTTTGTCTATTGTGTAATATTCATATCAGGACCAAGAATGAAGAAAAATGACTAATGATGCAAAGAAATCCAGTTAAATACCATAACAATCGTTATAAGAAGAATTTAGAAGAGAATCTTTGAAGGAATTACTGAACGAGCCAAAAGTGTGGCGCACAAACTATTTTGTACGGCGTACTTACAAATGAAATAGATGCAATTCAATTAATTACCAAGTGCGGCAAACAATTTGGCAAGTGCGGCGCACTTCTCCTGCAGTTACAAGGGAATGATTATGACTGATATAAATGATTAAACTTTCTAAATTCCTTTTTCCACAACTGATACCCAATCCTCTAGTTTAAATAGGGCACAAATTTGAGAGGTAGAAGCATCCCTTTTTCATTCAATCATCCATTTCTCACTTGGGAACCATTGCCAAGTTGTTTTTGAAGTTCTTAGGAAGTTCTTAAAGGTTAACCACCACCTTCATCACTTTCTGGGTAAAGAAGGAAGAAAAGTTCTAGGAGGTTGAAGTTACTAGTGTTACTATAGTCAATTGTTATCTTGTTCTTAGAAGGCATTGTAAGAATTGGAATCTCTACTCTTGAAATTTGGTAAAAACATGTTTCTATCTTTTGATGATATGAATGGCAAACTTATACCAGCTAAAGGGAGAGATAATTAAGGGGGCAGACGAAATTTTAGAAGCATCAGTTGCTTTACATGTCCCAAGTCTGAGAGTTGCCGTTTCATGCATCGAAGCTTGGGACATATGTTCGAAACAACGAATGTAGATTCTTGCGGAGAGTCATGGCCTCCAAGGTTTCTTTACCTTTCTGTGACGTATTGTCGTTATAAGCAAGCAGCATCGACTAAAAGTTCAAGACATCATATTCTAGAAGGGTTTATGTTCTTGATTGGTTCACTCTGATGTGTGGCAAGCACAGATTTCAATCCAATTGGAGGTGGAAAGTGTTTTGTTCCTTAATTTGATGATTATTCTAGGAGTTGTTGGGTGTACCCACTCAAGAAGAAGTTGAATGTGTTTAAGTTTTCAAAGTTTACAAAGCCGGGTGAAACTTGATTCTGAAAGAAGATCAAGTGTTTGAGGACGGTTTTAGAGGTGGAATACATACGTGATGAATTTGATTACTTTTTGCAGGCAAGAAGGAATCATAAGGCAGTTCACAATACGCACGTAGTCACACGCCTTAATCATAATTGAAGTGGCAGAGCGGGATGGAACATAAACCTTGTTAGTAGAGCAAGAGCAATGTTGCAACCATGCAAAGCTTGGGAAAATCATTTTGGGCAGAAGCAGTTAATACTGCGTGTTATGTGATAAATCGTTCACCTTCAACTGCAGTTGAGTTAAAGACACCGATGGAGATGTAGACGGCGGGGAAAAAGCGGACGTAAAACTATTAAGACCTTCATATATTTGGTTGTCCTGTGTACGTATCAGTACAATACCAAGGAAAATATAAAGCTGGTTCCAAAGTACAAAAAAATACTTGTTCTTGGGCACACTAACGGAGTAATATGGGTCTTTCGATTTTGTGGGACCCCATGCCACAAAAGTAGGTCATCAGAGGATGTTGTCTTTATGGAAAGTCAAAATTTAAGGAAAATGAAGAAGGGGATAGCATTACAAGTGGAAACTACATAATACAGATAGAATGGAATTTCTGTCGAAAGATCTTCTGAAGCCGTACCCAGCTCGGGGTGATGAATGAGACAGATGAGTCTCAAGCTCAGTAATCCCAGTACTTTAATCGGTGATAGAAGACGTCCACGGTTGGCAAGAAAATTATGTTATGGAGAGGCAACGTTGCTTATTGTCTTTTACAAGGCGGGAGAGCCGTTAACATCTTCAAGAAGTTAATGATAATCTAGAGATGCGTCGTTCTTAGAAGGAAGCTATGCAAGAAGAAATTGAAGCTCTCTACGAAACAAAACATGGGAAATAGTGCCACTACCAAAGAGGTAGAAAAACTCATGGAACAATGGGTGCTATAAGATCAAGAGAAACGGTAATGATCAAGTTGAGCGGTTCGTGTAAGATTGGTCGGTGTTAAGGATTGCTCAGGAAAGGAAGGAATCGACTTTAATGAAATTTTTTCTCCTGTAGTTCGAATGACAACAATTCGAGTGGTTCTGGCAATGTGTGCTACGTATGATTTACATTTAGAGCAGCTAGATGTGAAAACTGCATTTCTTCATGGAAATCTTGAAGAAGAAATTTACATGCTCCAACCAGAAGGTTTTAAACAAAAAGGAAAAGAGAACTTGGTTTGCAGGTTAACAACTCTCTTTACGGATTAAAGCAGGCGCACGTGTTGGTACTAGAGATTTGATTCTTTCATCAGGAACCTTTGAATTAAACAAGACTAACATGCACGACCTTGTGCATATTTCAGATGTTTGGAATTAATGATTTTATCATTTTGTGTTATATTGTTGACGAACAGGTTGGTAGTAGGCCCCAACCAAAGATCGTTATCAATAAAGTGAGCTCAACTGGCTAGGGAATTAGAGATGATAGACCTTTACCCGACAAACATGTTTCTAGGGATGCAATTCACCGAAATTAGAGTTAGTAGGAAATTTAGCTTTCACAGATGAGTTATAGTGAAGAAAAATATTGAAAAGGTTTAATATGCAAGATTGTTAAGCAATATAAACCCTGTTTCTAATGATGTCAAAGTTAGCCTCCAAGATGAGTCTAGCAATGAAAAGAGAGGATGGAGGATGTCTCGAGTACCGTAGGCATCAGACAGTCACAGTGGGAAGTTTAATGTTCGCGATGATTTGTACAAGACCAGACATTGCACATGCAGTGGGAGTAGTGAGTCGGTACATGGTGGAACCTGGTAGACAGCATTGGGAAGCCGTGAAGAGGATCTTTAGATACGTCAAAGGAACCTCAGATGTTGCATTATGTTTTGGGGATTTGGATTTAATTGTCACATGATATGTTGACTCTGATTACGCAGGTGATCTTGACGGAAGTAAATTAACCATCGGGTATGTGTTAGACTTTCTGCGGAACAGTAAGCTGGGTTTCAAAACGCGAGTCCGTTGTGGCTATGTCAACATCGAAAGAAGAATATGGTTGCAGATACTCAAGCCAGCAAGAAGCAGTATGGTTGACAGATGTTGTTGGAGTGTCGGGTACTAAACAAGAGAAAAATTTACTCTATTTTGTGAAACCAGGATTCTTGTATCTTGCAAGGACATCAACCATTTCATTCAAAGACAAAGCATATACGAGTTCAGTATCACTTCGTTCGTGAGAAAGTGGAAGAAGGAACCGTGGATATGCGGAAAATTCATACTGATGATAACGTGGCAGATTATCTAACAAAAGCAATCAACTGTGACAAGTTTGTTATTGGTTGCCCGGTTCTCATGCGGTACTAGCAAAAACGTAAGCAACATGAAAGTGGCAAGGAAGGATGTCGTGTGAAGATTGATTGAGCCTCAATATAATCTTCAAGTGGGAGATTGTCTGGCGGAAAAAAGAAAAGGGCAAATGGACTTAAGATAATGTGGCATTTACACTCATGAGGTATATTGCCTTTTGATTATTTGGTTTTTCAATTGGAAGAATGGCCTCAAATGTTGCCTAAAAAGGCAGTAGAAGTAACCATATATCGTATCCCATTCCAAAGTACAAAACACACAGAAGTCCTTTGGTCTCTCTTTCTATGTCTCCTAGTATCTGAGGCTATTAGAGAATTGGTGTATATCTCCTATTTACAAGAGATAAGGATTTATTCTTGTACAATAGAAAGATGGTGTAATTCCGAATTTCCATCATAGTGAACGTTTATCTTTCCTTGCCTTGGTTGTTTACCCTATTGGATTTTCCACGTTAAAATTCATTGTGTCATCTTTTTTATTGCATGTATATTTTAGTTGTGGTTTGCTTCAGTCCGGTGTCAACTTTTTCTAACACTAACATCAGTCCAAGTGCAACAATATATAAAAAAGTTCCACCGGGTTCCATGCCAAACTTATACTTTTGATAATTTTCTATTAATAACTAAATCACATAACAAATTTAACATTCTTTAATATTTATCATTGTTTTCAATCAATTCATGTCATCAATCGGTAATCATCTCTTTAGTCAGTTTATTCGTATCGTCACAGTTATGAATTTTACGAAAACCTTGCTTACGATTTAAATCACGATGTGTTTTGACTACACTTGTTGATCATAATCCATTTGTTAGCTTGTTACTATGATGAGAATTCTACTACAAGAAAAAGGAGAACTGGTGACGGGAATATGCACTAAAACGACAAAAATAGATCCTCGTTGGCACTCCAATTATTGTAAAAAAATTGTCAAAGGTTTAAGGACCTTTTCCCGGCGACCATGTTGCAGGGATAGGTCGTATAAAAATTTTGACTAATATTTCTACGTAAAACGTTGCGGCTAATTTTTTCCCGCTTACTTTTCTCAGGCGACATTGTCGCTGGGGGATTCATCTGTTATTTAAAATAAGATAATTAGTTGTTAAATTTGGTTTTGTGGGATATGTGGACAATTTTTTCCCCCAGCAATGTCGTTGGGGATACCTATTTGGGCTTTTAAGTGCGCCATTGGGCTTCTGGTTTGGGCTTTCGTATTAGGAAATTGGGCTTCTGTTTTTTTGGACTGTTTCCCCGGCGACATGTCGCCGGGGATAGCGTTTGACTTTGTTGACTTTTAATTAAACTACGTTTTTTTGGTTTGTTTTCGGTCTGATATTCCGTATATTTAACAAATTTTTGTTGTAAGCATACACCCGAAATGATCCACCAAATCAAGCATCGAGATCTTGCCATCTACATCCGCCAAAGCAAGATTTCTTGCCATTTCCATCCACCACAAAGCACATACATATGAAGATCTACAAGATTAGAGATCTCATCATTAATATCCATTTGAAGGCTTCCCATCAATGAAAGTTCTTTTAGATTAGGCATTCACATCCATTAGACACATTTTCTTGGATCATCATTGTAATAACATCATTATCTTGTATTACCAATTAGATTAGATGGTTTATGTGTTTATGCCATAAAACACAAGGTTTGTTATGTTGGGCCATAAAACATAACGGGTTTGGGTTGGTTCTACCCGGTGTATAAGAACTTGGTATTTAGCTTTGTACTAAATACAAGGGTAAGCGACGTAGGGTTGGTTCTCCCGGTGTTAGGACTCGGTATTTAGCTTAGTACCGGATAAAGTGTAAACGACGTTGTGTAAGGTTTTCTCTGCCGAAAAGGGAGCGTGTTGATCTAGTGAAGTAACTCTCGAGTTGGATACTCGGGGAGTGGAGTAGGGCGGAGAGGAGCTCCGTGACCGAACCACTATAAATCATCGTGTTCGGTTTGCTTTCTCTTTACATATCGTTATTTCTTTACGTTTTAATTATGCGTATGTTGTGGATTGATACTTGTGTTTGTGTTGTGACTACATGCTTTATATTGTCTTAATAGTCACAAACTTTAATTGGCACTTCTCATATTAAGTCACGATAAATTGGGTATTTGATGCAAAAATTTTAAGATTTTAATCCAAAACGTATCCCCCCTCTACGTTTTCCACACATGTTGCCAACTATTACGAGTTCCAATTGTGAGGGTGTCGAGTTCTTCCTGGAGTCATAGATAGGTGTGTTTATTTCGTGTTCTAGTCAACCGTTTGTTAGTTTTTCTAATAGCATCGGTGTCTCATTTCTATCTTTACAAACTCTCAAAATCTCTGGTGCGACTAGTTTAAAGAGCTTGCTTCGGTGTCTCATGATCATGTATATCTTGAAACTCTGTTTTTAGAAAACTGTCTATTGCTTGAACATGTTATCTGCTCTGATTTGCCCTTGGCACGCCTTGAGTATGCCGGGATTAAATCTTGTTAGAAGTTGCAAACTTTGTTCATACATAGCAACTCGATCGGTTGGCTACAAATTGTCATCTTTAAAGACTCTGCAACCGGAGGAACTTCCAAGGCTGAAAAGCATAGGTGATACTTTACCATCTTAAGCAGAGATATGTATGATCAAATGCCCAAAACTGTAGGTAGTTGGGATGATTGGTGATAGTGACTCGACATACTTCCAGCATGGGTACATGTATCTCATCAACTCGTGGCTAAAGAACTGATATTTTATAACTTTCCCGGACTCTATAGAATAAGAAGAACATTTGTCACCGTTTTTATGCTTTAACAATAATGTTGTTAAACAACTCCCCCGTTTTCTGACCCAAACAAAATTCTTGGTTCCAAAGTTCAGCTCGTCTTCCATGTGAACTTACTCGGCGCATGAAAGTTTCTGTGTAATAAAAGAATTAGATAAAAAGATCATGGGCGGACCCACTGGGAGCCGGGTGTGGCATGGGCCACACCCGATTTTGGGTAACAAAGTGTATTATTTTCAAGAAGTGTCAATTTTTGATACATACAATCCCCAGTAATTTTTTCAGTTTAGGCCAAAAAATTCAATGGTGCAAATTTTAGCACTTATGGTAAAATTTATGCAAGATTCTCCCCAAAACAGAATTTGTGCAACACCCTCCAAAATCCGCTGCAGGTCAGTCTCTCAAACAGTCTCTCAAACAGATTAAATTAAGTATTGACGTTGCTACATCCTTTCTCTTCCTACTTACCATATGAATTCTAATAACTATTTATACTGACAAACTTGCTGTATTTGTTATGCGATTCTTCATTGATTTTGACAATTTCAGGTTTGATCATTTTCCTCAGGGTCCAACAATGGAGGGTGGGAATCAGAGGGCGATAAGAAAAAAGAAGAAAAAAAAGCAAGTTTTGAATTATTTTCTCATTATGTGATTTTCTTTATAGATTTGCACATGCTTATTTTGCAACATTCTTTTGTAGCGCTTCATAGACCTCTGTTATCTGCTTGGAGTTCAATGTAAATTTCAAACGAAAAACTACTGGTGAATGGTGATAGGATACTCATTCAACAACAATCTTTGAAGAACTAAAGCTTGTTGGACAGCAACGAAGCGTCAAGATGGTACAATAATGTGTGTGGCATGCAAAGTAATTACGAGTAGTAACTTTGTGGTCAGTCTTCATGTTTTCCCTTTTGGCCTAACAATATCGATCGCCAGTTACTTGAATATTTATTTTCATGCTAAACATTTTTTTGAACTCATACATATGTAGAGGACTTCTAACATTTGAAATATTTTTTCTTATTTTTAGAACCAGCTAGGACCATGCAAGCATGCATTACAAAGTCTCAAATCTTTTTTAAGATACTTGAAATTTGGTACCTAATGGTGTTGTCATAGTAATTGAGGTAGTTCCATCACTTTCATGTACGTTTCTAGGAAGTCCTCTAGTCTGATGACAAATTCACAGCAAACTAAGTTTTATATCATGTTCTCAGTTGAAACAAAGTATCCCTTTGGCAAACATGAAATATGGGTTGTGTAAACTCTTTGGAACTAGTTTCCGTCTTAAAACGTTAACAATGGTGCTAGCGTCTAACCATGCATGTATATAATGCTTGAAGAAAGGATATGGATATTAATAGCTAGTTGTTTTATGATGCAAAAGGTTCAACTTAACAATATATGTATCATCATATAAAAGGACTTTGATTGATGCTTAATAATACACATGTCTTGTATTGTCTCTGTATTAATCTTCACTTGTGATCTTACTGTGTGTCTTAATCTTGTGGCTACATACTCCGTATAATCATATATAAAATATATAAGTAGACAAGTAGTCATGGTTTTAGAAATATCATTTTTTTAAAGAATAAATTAAGCTAGAATTTAGAAATATATTCATATTAAACTCTTAGAACAAGGAAAACCGATTCCTAGCGGCCTTCACCGAGCGGCCTTACCGTCAACATGAAAAGTAAATCACGTAACAACGTGAAACTCTTAACGAATGCCAGTAAGAAATATTGTTTAAAACACCAACATGTAAAGTGTCACCCTGCAAAAACTCACGTCCTAATAACATCCACTACAAGAAAAACTAGAACGGGCGACGAACTTTTCCCGGGCGACATTTGTCGCCCGGGAAAGGTCGCTAAACGACAAAAATCCATCCGACGTGGCACCAATTCTGATAGACTTTTTAGTCAAAGTATGTGGTGAGTTTCCCTGGCGACATGTCGCCCGGGATAACGTGGTTTGAGTTTGACCAAAATAATCAACGAAAATCCTGGCGGCAAATTTTCCCGCTCAACCTTCCCGGCAGGTAATAATTCCTACCGTTTTAACATTTGTGTTTAGTGATATTTAATGTGTGTTAGGTATAATGTTTTTAAGTATCACTTTTCCCGGGCGACATGTCGCCCGGGAAACATTTTATTAAAATTTATACGGTTTTTTAATATTTATAAAACTGTATAATTTTTTAATACAATGTTTCCCGGGCGACAGGTCGCCCTTTAGGGATATTTTTTATTAAATTTAGAAATACAAAATCAACCGAAAATCCTGGCGTTATTTTTTCCCGCCTCAGGTTTCCCGGGCGGACATGTCGCCCGGGATAATGTGTTTTATTTAAAAAATTTAATTTGCCTTTAAAAATTCATTATTACTTTATAAAATTTGTTTTTATAACTATACTTTAAAAATATACTTATAAATATATAATACTTTTCGTTTCGGTCCGATATGCCAGTATACTGTAACAAAAATTTAGTGTGTATTTTGATATGCCGATATGGCCGTATTTTGCGGTTCGGTCAGGATATGCACTACCCTTCTATAGTAGACATGATGTATCGTATACTTTTCAGAGCACAAAACAAACACATTCATTTAGGTAAAAATTTATATTCCCCTTCTAGTATACACAAACGACTTACAAACAGACACTTAAAAACTACGAATTACATTGCAAAATACAAAACTAACTCGAAATCATACGAATTACATTGCACATGAAGAACTACTTTTCCAAATCAAGTTTTTCCATTTTTGAGAAATCTTAGGAATTAGTGCAGCCGAATTATACTGTGTGTTGTTCCGGATGCATATGCATTTCAATTGTTGCCTTGGAGTACATTATCTTTTCCACGCAAGTGTTTGCTGTTTGAGCACTCTCTAATTCTTGAAGTATCTTAGAGAATGGTTTGTAGGGTTGACGGTCCTGATGAATAGGCTTGGAGGAGTTGAAAGTCTTGAGAATAGCCTTGGAGGTGTTGATGTCCTGCAGGAGTAACTTGGAGTCGATGGTGCTCCAGAAGAACTCATCAATTCACGAAGTCGGGTCTATTTCCATAAAAAAATACACATCTCAATATGTCTTCGGAGGCGTTAAAATTGTAAAGAAATTAATTCTTTTACAACAACTAACCAGAAAAATTTATATATTACACAATAAAAAACATGTGATTGTTTACTTGATTTTGGTCATGCATAGTATAGTTTACCGTAAACTCTCAGGTTTATACGATTGTCGGAGAACTACATCTCCTTCTGCACACCTACACGCAAAAGCTTTATATGGCACCATCTTCACCATCTTTTTGTGGCTGTGATGGTAAGAGTGTGTGATATGTTTGTGGTTGTGTTATGTTTCTTGTTTTTATGGTATAAGAAGGAGTTTTTGGGGGCGTATTTAGCGGGAGTATTTTGGCGGGAGTTTTTTCTGCGGTGTTTTTGGCGGCGAGTATTTGGCGAGAGTATTGAAAGTCGAATGTATAACCATAAACATATCGACTCATCGTTTAAACATCTATTGTACAACAATTAATACTCATATCGATCAATCCGTTGGACATCTATGTACATCGATAACATATCGACTCTTCAGTTGAACATATATGTACAACGCGATAAACTATATCGACTCTTCCGTTGGGACATCTATGTACAACGATAACATATCGACTCATCCGTTGAACTTTAATGTACAACGATTCATATATCGACTCAATTTTTTTCCGTTGAACATTAAAGTACAAACGATACATATTCGACTCATCCGTTGAACATCTAATGTACAACGATTAAATATCGACTCATCCGTGATCATCTAATGTACAACGATAACATATCGACTCATCCGTTGGAATATAATGATACAACGATAAATATCGACTTATCGTTGGAACATCTAATGTACAACGATAACATATCGACTCCATCCGTTGAAACATCTAAGTACAACATAAAAATATCGGACTCATCGTTGGTATCTAAATGTACAACGATAACATATCGACTCATCCGTTGAACATCTAATGTACAACGATACCATATCGACTCATCCGTTGAACATCTAATGTACAACGATACCATATCGACTCATCCGTTGAACATCTAATGTACAACGATAACATATCGACTCATCCGTTGAACATCTAATGTACAACGATACCATATCGACTCATCCGTTGAACATCTAATGTACAACGATAACATATCGACTCATCCGTTGAACATCTAATGTACAACGATAACATATCGACTCATCCGTTGAACATATAATGTACAACGATAACATATCGACTCATCCGTTGAACATCTAATGTACAACGATAACATATCGACTCATCCGTTGAACATCTAATGTACAACGATAACATATCGACTCATCCGTTGAACATATAATGTACAACGATAACATATCGACTCATCCGTTGAACATCTAATGTACAACGATAACATATCGACTCATCCGTTGAACATCTAATGTACAACGATAACATATCGACTCATCCGTTGAACATATAATGTACAACGATAACATATCGACTCATCCGTTGAACATATAATGAGGCGTTTAAAAATGATCAATACATTCTCGCAATACAAGTCAAACAATGCTTCTACCTTGAAGATATGGCCAAACGACTACTCGGTTGGAAGGTCGTCGAACATGTGAGTCATAAAAAGTTTTTGAGCAGGGGTGTCATTGTGGTAGAGGACGACCCTGATGTTATATGATAGTTGTTAAACTATACATATCAATTTATGCTTAAAAAGGCCCAATAAAACCCAAAACGGATCAAAAATGGCAAAAATGTGCTTGTATTTGAGTTTTATATGTGCAGGTATGGATATGTTAAATATTGCAAGAAAACAGTCAAAAACGGACACGAGAACGGATGAGTGATCAAGAAGCTAAAGAAATCAAAGCCGAAGCTGATCATGCCTCAGCCAGAGATCACAGCCGGATCAGCCCGACACAGAAATAAAGAAAGTCAAAGGGCCAAGAATGCCAAGTTCTCAAAGTTTGAAGGCTTTATTTGAAGTTTTAGAGATCAAAGGGCTAAGTTTGTCAAAAGAGAAAAGTTGATTTATTAAAGAAGAAAGAAAGAAGAAAACAACAAGGACTGATGTTGCCATGTTCAAACTATCTTTTACACTTGAAAAGGGCGGTGCAAAAGACAGGGACTCAAAGTGACAACATTCCAAACCTTCAAACTGAAACCGCCTTTCTCGCAACAGAATAACAACCCACAACCGAATTTCCCGCCAAATTTCTACACAACCCAAATCCGAATTTACCCCACCCCCGCTCCTTTTTAAACAACCAAAATCGTTCATACACCTTCCCCAATCATAATCGACCACGTGGCAGCAGCCCATTGGCCAGGACACATCATAACATTCATCCAACGGCTTATATTCTCCCACAAATAATCGACAGCTGAGATTAAAAGGAAGACTCTAGAATTCTTTCCCTCTCTTCACCTCTCCTCTATAAATAGAAGGCTAGGACATCATTTTTCGGTTGTTGATTTTGTTTTTAAACTTTACTTTGTAATTTCCCGTTTTATAAACCATTTACTCTTAAATTTTCTAAATAGC
>BQNB010063946.1:12502-35497 GCA_026074375.1 Tanacetum coccineum | reverse complement strand
ATACACCCTCTTGCTTCTTTACGATACTAAGATGCTTTTGTTCATAGCTGTCTTTTCCAAAGACGGATAAACACCTTGCGCCACAATAATTAGTGTATTACTTTCTAAGCTCAAAGCGACATCCAATATATCTTTCATTTCACCACTGCCTTGTTACAATTTCCATATTCTGTCATTCCAATTTTTAACATTTCCTGAAAATACGTGTGTTGCATCAACATTATTTTCATTGAGGTTAACACTCTTTTGAGTTTTACAGATAGTTCTAGTGGTATGTCTTGGTTGTATTTATCGACTTTTCGGTTCTAGCTCTATATGTGAATCCATGTAGTTTAGCCAAACAATTAAAGCCATATTGATGTGGAAGTTGTAACCAATTTATAAGTACATTATTAAAAGACTCGTGTGCTTAATTAAGCCCTTTTAACTTGAGAATATAGCTGTCAAAAACATCACCAACCCCAACCACTGAGTGCTTCAACCAGGATCCTTATTAAGCATTTCTATCAAACACCATGCGGGCAAACCCAATTTTCTCACAGGCTTAGCCGCTTAGGGATAATATGTTTCGGCTGTTTTTTAGGCCTATGGTGTTTTCACCAATTATATAGGATCGGGATGGTTTTTCAATTTTAGCATATAAACTCAATCATAGTTTGTTTGGGTTCCATATTTCAAGTTCAAAGTCACATTGTTCATGTTTCAACTTACGTGTTAGTTTTCTAAAATCCTAACTGCGTTTAGTTGGAAAATGTTTTCCATCATTTTCTGTTTCATGTTTTGTAGGAAAAAGAAGAGGGGTTCCATCTCCACAAAACAATTGAAAATTTGAAAAACGCGTTTAGTTAAAGAAACATGTGTTTGTGTTTTTCATTTTACAAAACTAGAATACATGTTCAAGTGTTGTTGTTTTTATCTCAATTCTCTATTTACTTTTGTCATATTATAAAGACATATTCGAAACATAAATTTAGAGGCGGCAAAACGGGCGGGCTGGCCGGGCGCAGGCATTAGGCAAAACAGGTACGGGCCAAAACAAGGACAGGCAAAAACGGGCACTAACGGGATAAATGGGCTACTGGGTGAATCTTATTTATTTAATGGTTTTTTAACGTTTTCGTCCGTTTTTTACGTTTTCGTCTGTATTTTTACGTTTTTGTCCGCTTTTTTACGTTTTCGTCATTTTTTACGAATTCGTCTGTTTTTTACGATTTCGTCTGTTTTTACGTTTTCATCCGTTTTTTTACGATTTCGTTCGTTTTTTACGATTTCGTCCTTTTTTACGTTTTCGTCCATTTTTTACGTTTCGTTAGTTTTTTTATGACTATGTCAGTTTTTTTACGACTTCGTCAGTTTTTTTACGACTTCGTCCGTTTTTTTATGTTTTCGTATGTTTTTTACGATTTCGTCCGTTTTTTACGTTTTCCCCTGTTTTTTACGGTTTCGTCTGGTTTTTTACGTTTTCGTCAGTTTTTACGTTTTTTTTCTGTAATTTTACGTTTTCGTCTGTAAAAAAGGACGAAATAATAAAAAAACAAACGAAATCGTATAAAAACGTCCGAAAACGTAAAAAAAATGACGAAATCGTAAAAAAAGACGAAATCGTAAAAAAAACGGACGAAATCGTAAAAAAAGGGCGAAATCGTAAAAATAGTAAAAACCGTAAAAATCGTAAAAAAACAGACGAAATCGCAAAAAAAAGGACGGAATCGTAAAAAAACGGACGATATCGTAAAAAAACTGGCGAAATCGTAAAAAAAGGACGAAATTGTAAAAAAAGGACGAAATCGTAAAAAAAGGACGAAAACATAAAAAAAGGACGAAATCGTAAAAAAAGGACGAAATCGTAAAAAAACGGACGAAAACGTAAAAAAACAGACGAAATCGTAAAAAAATGACGAAATCGTAAAAAACATAATAAAACGGACGAAATCGTAAAAAAGGACGAAAACGTAAAAAACGGACGAAATCGTATAAAAGACGAAATCGTAAAAAAAGGACGAAAACGTAAAAAAACGGACGAAAACGTAAAAAAACTGACGAAATCGTAAAAAAACGGACGGAATCGTAAAAAACGGACGAAATCGTAAAAAACGGACGAAATCGCAAAAAAAGAACGAAATCGCAAAAAAACGGACGAAATCGCAAAAAACGGACGAAAACGTAAAAAAACGGACGAAATCGTAAAAAAAACCAAACGAATAAAAAACCCGGACGAAATCGCAAAAAAACAGACGAAATCGTAAAAAAAAGGACGAAAACGTAAAAAAACGGACGAAAACGGACGAAATCGTAAAAAAACTGTCGAAATCGTAAAAAACGTCTATAAGCGTACATAAAAATCAAAAAACTTATAAAAACGTATAAAATGTAGGAAATAAAGAGAAAATAGATATGAGTGTCATAAAAAGAATACGAAGAAAACAAAATAAAATTGTTTTCTAGTTTTGTGTATAAAATGAGAAAATAAGGATTTTATGTTTTGTAGAGAATTTTGTTGGAAAATGACGAAATGAACACGATATCTGTTTTCCTTGTTTTCCACAAAACATTTTGTGGAAAACAAAGGTGTTTTTTCTCCAACTAAACGCAACCTAGTGCAAAAGAATCAAAGCAAAATCGTTCAAAGGGGATATATAAGTGATTTTTGTGTGAAAAAGTGGGTTCTTGTGGAGGGTTGCCAGAATTTCTTCACGGCGGTTTGCTGAAATATAATATTTTATTAAGTAGGTTACCAACCCTCTGACACACGGCGGGTTGCTTAGGTGGCGAGTTGCTCAAGAGGCGAGTTGTTACTAAGCAGCGAGTTGCTTACCAGCGGTTTGAACAGGTTATCAGCGGGTTGAATATTTTAATAGCAAATATCTAAAGGAAACTCTGGCGGTTTGAAAACTCAACGGCGGTTTGATTAAAATATAGACGGCGGTTTGTATTCTTTCTTCGCGGCGGGTTGCTTGGCAGCGAGTTGTGTTCGGCGAGTTGCCTAAAATTTCCTCTCAGCGAGTTAGGTGCCTTATTTCTTTTGAGCGGTTTGGTAGCCTCTGGCGGCGAGTTGAGCTTCTTTTTATGTCTTAGAAATTTGAAATATTTCAAACTTGGGACTTAATATCACGAAAACCAGAAACAAATACGTTAACCTCACCACTTTTAACGTACACTCACTAATCATTGATCGATCAAAACATATCATATCATAATAAAACAAGATGTCTAGTATGTCAGAAGACATTCAGTGTGCCGGTTCTGATACACGCCCACCAATGCTTGATAGAACAGACTTTGAGTCTTGGCAACAACGTATACGTCTGTACTGTCTAGGATAAGGAAATGGAAGAGAACATTATGAAATCATAATGAAGGACCATTCTTATGGGAACATTGGTTCAGATGTTTATTGTTGGAGGACTGAGGGTTGAGTTCAACAAGGTCCAATAGTGCTAGAGTCCTTAACGGAACCTTTCAGCTGAAGAAATGAAAGGTATATAAAGCTGAATTCGTGTCAACAATATCCTGACGTCAGGTATACCAAGTGACATCTACTCTTCTCATCAACCATATCATGACGCCAAAGACATTTGGGAAACTGTGAAGATGATTCTGGAAGGTTGGAGTTAACAAAGGATGACGGGAATCTCAAATTTCCGATGAATTTGAACATCTTCTGTCAAAACAAGGAGAAACCATTCAAGGATTACTCTGTTAGGTTTACAAAAGCTCATTAATGGACATGAGAATAAACATCTAGTGACCATGCCAGGATGAGCTTTAACTCAAAGTTTGTGATAAACAGTTACCTGTTGTGGAGTAGAATCATAACTAATGTCAAACTTAATAGAGGTTTGCAGGAGTCTCATTTGATCAGCTTTATGCCTATTTGAAGCAACATGAGGTACATGCTAATGAGAACAGAACAATGATGGAAAGGTTCCTTCAACCTACTAATGATCCTTTGGCACTAGTGTCGAATGCCTCAGTTCAGCAGTATCCAACACAGTCATCCAAGTCTCCACAACCCTCAAATGAACCATCTCCTGCTGACAAATTTCAACTGGACTCAGGAAGTTCTTCAACTGAAAACTTGATTGAAAGTTTATCCAACTCACTTGCCCTCCTCACTCAATCGTACAAATCACATCTTCCTCAAACAAACAATCAACTTAGAACGTCATCTAATGCAAGGAACAAAGCTACGGTTCAAGACGGCAGAGTTGTTGTTCAAGATGTCCGTGGAAGATACAATGCGAACAATCAAGGAAAACCATTTCAGAGAAACACTGCAAGAGGAAATGTTGTAGCTGGGAATGTAGGAGGTCAGAACAGAGGAGGCATTATTAATCCTGGACCAGCCAAACCCCATTTAAGTGTACAATTGTAACGACTAGGTGCACATACGCACCGAGAAATGTCCAAGGCCAAAACGACTTCAAGATTCAGACTACTTCAAGGACAAGATGCTACTAATGCAAGCCCAGGAGAATGGTGCAGTACTGGACGAAGAACAATCGTTGTTTCTTGCAGGAGAACAGATTACCAACTTTGATGAGGATGTGGATAATTCACCCGAGAATGATTTGGCACTCAATATGGACCATATCTTTGAAGCTGATGAATGTGATGCATTATTCGGACTCTGATGTTGACGAGGGTCCCACCACACAGACCATGTTCATGACAAATCTCACATCGGAAGATCGAATCTACGATGAAGCCGGGACATCATATGACTCAAATACTCCTTCTGAGGTACAAGATCATGATGCCTTTGTAAATCATTTAGATGAGTATCATGAAGTACACGAGATGCAAACCGATGAACAACACAATACGTGTTGGACTTGATGAAGGGATATACGAGTAATAGTATATTATTCGTAATGATCAGTATGTGGAAGACATACGAAGATCTTTGTTCAAAGAAATGTAATCCTTTCTGGTCGCGAATGATGGTTGATGTCAATTCTCGATGAAATGCCATGAACAGGGGGTACAAAGTAGATTAGCAATAAACAGAATGATAATTAATGATTAGTGGCCTCTGAGCTTGCTAGATTTAGGAATGGTCGGGGAATATGAAAAAAACGGGCTAAAGTTTGAATTATCTGTAGAATACGAAAAATTGATGAACAAAGATGTGATTAATTATTCAGACCGGAAACGGAAAGGGAATCTTCTTTTAAAATCCAGAACTTCATTCAGACAAATACTACGTCAGTATCTATTGTTGGCCAGTATAAGTCAAAGACAGAGGGGGAAGTAACCCATTTGAAAAAGGTTTTAAACAAAAAGAAGATAAATTCCTTGAAGAGTTTTTAGGACATAAAGGCTAAAAATAAGATTGAAGAGAGATTATACAACAGGATCAGTCTGTTCAACGGTTTAACATGGTAGTAAACCAAGATCTTTTTATGATGAAAAGAACAATTGGGTAGCAATAGGCTACTTAAAATCACTTAGGTCTCACTCGGGCAAAGCAAGCTCAGTTGTCTGTATAAGGGTCAGTACTTGTCACTACATTCATGCACCACTGGTCATACATGAATAAGAGGATACGGTGTGATAGTGAGTTAACTAGGAAAAGAATGCTGTTGGAAAAATGCAAAGTCATTATGTGTGGGAAAATAAAGTTAGGATTGCCCCCCCCCCCCCCCCCCCAAGTTACTCAAACGAGAACTTCTTGCAACCTTTGATCCCCAAGAAATATGACCCCCAGAAACAGATATTTTGGTTCCTATAGATGACAATAACAGAAAAAGGCGAGACCTCAGTTCCAAAAACCAATTTCAGATTGACTAGTGTATCCA
Source organism: Tanacetum coccineum (assembly GCA_026074375.1). Classification (NCBI taxonomy): domain Eukaryota; kingdom Viridiplantae; phylum Streptophyta; class Magnoliopsida; order Asterales; family Asteraceae; genus Tanacetum; species Tanacetum coccineum. The sequence goes on along the minus strand of BQNB010063946.1, from coordinate 29,696 downwards.
CCAATACTCATGGTCAAGCTTGTCCCCAGTTTCTGCCAACTAAAAGTCAGGTGAAGATTAATCATTATGTCTCACACAACTTTTTTACGGAATTTCGACAAAACTTGCAAAACTAGAATCACACCAACAGGGTTACAGAGGGGGAAGGAAAGGGAGGTTTTGAGCAAACTAATAAGATGTTACCTCATTGAAGTTATTCCATTTTTTCCAAACTCTTAAAGAATACATTTGTAGGAGTTCAATACAGACTCTTGAAGTAGTTAAAGTAATGGTAATTTCTTTTTGATCAAAATGAATTACGAATTAAGTGGACAAAGAATACTGTAGACAAGCAATGTGTAAAATTGAAAAGAAAAAACTTCTCATTGAAAAATGGAGAATCTGATTGTTAATTGTTTGTCGAATAAATGCTGTATGACTGTAGAAAAATCACGTTGTCGAGATCTTGAAGTGATATGTCATAATGTTCATATGAGTCAAAAATATTTAAAACTTGAAGGGAATGCTAAATTTGCATATTTAAGTATCAAACATCTTCATGAAAGTTTTGATAATAACAAAATCACACCATAGCTGCAGGAAGCCTGATTTTAACTCATTCTTTAAGATCAGAATCTTCGGAACATCAGATTCAAGAAAAAGACAACTTTGATTAGAAACTTGAAAGTTCTAGTCGTAATGGAATGACAGAGGTGTGAGCCTTTATAATGCTAAGATGTCACTGCTCTTATTGAATACAAAATGATTGCGTTAGGGTAAATAGCAAGAAAAGGTCTCAAACTCATTACAAGGAATTGTATGACTCAATTAAGATTACGCGTGCCTATCACACAAGTGGGAATGACATTTACTCATGTTAACTGAAATTGTGTGTCTAAAAGCTCAATTGCGAAGCAACTGAGTCTTGGGTTTCACTAGTTGACTATGTAAACAAAAGTTCTTGGCCTAGCATGTATGCTATTGGACGTTTTACCCATCCCTCATTCCCTTTAGAACAATGGAGTGCTCATTTAAACTATATCAGCCATCTTAAGGTAGAGTGTTTAAGAACGGTTAGGGAGATTGAGAGGAAGCTAGAGTTAGTTAACCACTAGATAACGCATTAACTTGCTTGCCAATTACACTTAGCAAATCTCAGGAATTGATTAGAATATGTGATTGGCACTTGCCCCATAAATTTCAATGAATGAGATAACAAGGTCCCCTCTACCCCTGTTACTAGAAAAAGGCAAGTTACTTTTATGGATAACCAGGAACTTCATCTAGCAACACACCAGGAAACAGAAGTTGACAGAAAGTTCAACAGACTAATATCCATGTGATTCTTTATAGGAGTAGTAAACCTCTTCCCTAAAGCAAGAGGGATCAAAGCTAGATGCAATACAAAGGGAAAAATCGGTTCATGCTGCTAAGAAGGAGAATAAGAAGAAGTTAGAAGTACACCTTTAGGACACATAAAGTCAGTATGGACAAAAGTGAATCGGATTTATCCTAGCATTAGCTCTAAGCGTGCTTAATTAATTCGATATTCTTGAATCTGTGTGAAAAATATGTACAAATGCTTAAAACTCTGCAACTCATGAAATGTGTGTTGTTAATGTTTTGCGTTCAAGTAAATGCGTCCCCACTGTTAAACGTTTCTTGAATAAAGGGAGCTTATTTGGCAACCTAAGGCAAGCTGACTGATAAGGTTGAACAAAGACACTCCCCCCAAGCGGGGGTTGGAAAGAACGGTGGAAAATATTTACAAGGTATTGTTATCAATAGAGACACACAGGAAAAGAAACTCGCTTAGGGAAAAACTTGTTTGTGGTTATCATGGAGGACCCACAGGAAACAAATTTGCTTAGGCGAAATGTGTACCATTTAACTAGCTTTTGTGAAATGTTCTAATCGATATGCTAACCAACCATGGGACCCCAACAAAATTTGGGGAACCGAAATTCCATAACTCGACTTTTTTCAATGCAGGTTGTTACAAGTCTATGCTTGGTATTCTGGACTCGGGTGTTCAAAAACATATGACGGGGATTCGTTCACAGCTCATGAATTTTGTGGAAAAAGTTGCATCGTGGTTAGTCAGGATTCAGGAAATGATCTCTTTGGGTGCTATCATGGGTTTATGGAGATTATGTTAGGGTGACAGTGTGATCTCAAGGAGTATACTTCGTGTTTTGGGACTTGGATACAATTCATTCTCTGTAGGGCAATTTTGAGATTCTGATCTTGAAGTGGCCTTCAGAAAGCACACTTGCTTTGTTCATGATATTATAGGTGTACTGGACATTACTTAATGTTAGTCGTAGCACCAATTTTAAACGATATCGTTTGATGAAATGATGATGTCTTCTCCACTATGCTTGCGTCTAAAGCTTCCAGTCCAAAAATCATCGTTTGTGGCATCGTCGTTTAAACCATTTTTAAACTTCGGGCACAATAAATGATCTTGCTCGAAAAGATCTGGTTAGAGTCATCCTAGTTGAAGTTTGAAAAAAGATCATCTTTTGCTCAGCCTGTCATCTGGAAAAAAGCATAAGAGTTATCCCCACGACCAAAATCTGAAAACAACAAATATGGATGTCTTCATTACCCTTCACATGGATTTGTGTGGTCCAATGAGAGTCCAGAGTAATAAAGGGAGAAATACATCTTAGTATCGTGGATGTATTCAGATTCATGGGTAAAGTTCTTGAGGTCAAAGGATGAAACTCCAGAGTTTTGCACCAACTTTTTAAGCAAATACAGGTTGGCCTCAAAACAAAACAGTCAGTTCTATCCGCACAGATACGGGAACGGAATTCGTCAACCAAGTTATGTCGATACTATGTATAGGTGTTGGCATAAATTTATCAGAGGTCTGTTCGAGAAACTCCTCAACAAAAGGCGTTGTTGAAAGACATAATCGTACACTGGTGTAAGCTTGCTCGTACATTGATTGATATTCTCGAAGCACCCATTGTTATGGGCAGAAGCTGTCGCTAATGCGTGTATATACCCGAACGATCACTAATTCATACTCGTCATAACAAAACCGTATGAGCATGTATACATGATAAGAGCATGTTCTTTACATTTTTATGAGTATTTGGGCTCTGTGCTATCCTACAAAATGATAGCGAAGATCTAGGAAAATTTCAAGCCAAGTGACATTGGGATTTTTCGTGGGTATGCTCCTAGAGGAAGGGCTATTGAATCTACAACAAGGGAATGTCGATTAATGGAACAATTCACGTTCTCATTCGATGAGTATGCATCAGTCGATGGCTCCTATAGCATGAGTTCAGGACTGAGCCTTTCATCACGACCCTTGGACAATCCAAATCAGGGCTCGTTAATGGTAAAGAGCTGGAGTTGTTATTTCAACCATTGTTTGTTGACACCTTGAAACAAATCTTGAGTCAATGAACCTAGTACTTCTGCTTATGAAATTAACGATCAAGTTGTTCCACCAGGTTCATCTTGTATACAACGATTACTCAAGAGCATCGTCGATAAGTGCTTACATCGTCAACATGACATGCCGATTATAATATCCGAGTCCAACATCAGGAAATGTTAGAAGAATTACACTCTTCGATGACACCCCAATCAATCACGATGTTCTTCATCCTTACATAAACTTGTAACGAGAGATCCAGGTTCAGGCACAATAATTATATGTGGATTGTTAAAATTCAGGCGGAACCCAACCAAGTTAATTACCAAACCAGATCATTCAGAGTGGACCACTAGATCATCCTCTGGATACATGTTGGCAATTCCCTTACGTCCTGTATCTACATGAAAACAGTTAGCATCCGATGCTTTCATGGTGTTGTTTCCATACGGAAACTGTCCAGTCAGCAACAAGAACTTCAAAATGGTTTGTGATAGAAGATGATGGTTTTCAGCCATGCAGATGAAATTCACTAATTTGATTGTCTTGATGTATGGGATTAGTACCACGTACCAATCTATGTTATGGTTATCGCTCTCAAGTGGATCTACAAGTGAAACACTTGATGTATTGGGTGATTACTGAAAAACAAAGCTCGGTTGGTTGCAAAGGGCTATCGGTAAGGAGGAAGGCATTGATTTTGAAGAATCGTTTGCTCCGGCTTGCAATGATAGGAGGCCATCAGAATTTCATTGCCTATGCCGCAAACAGAATTTGATCATCTATCAAATGGATTTCAAAATGCCTTTTGAATGGTGATACTTCAGAAAGAAAGGCTTTGTCAGTCAACCTGAAGGATTTGAAGACTAGGAAAATCCTACTCACATCTATGTTGAAGAAAGGCTCTTTATGGGCTGAAAGCAGGCACCAAGGGGTGTTATGACACACTCCAATTGTTCTGTTTGGCCAACCAATTTCTTCAAGGGTGCCGTGATCTCATCGTTATTCACACGCAAAATCAAGGCAAAATATTTGCTTGTTCAAATATACGTTGATGACATCATTTTTGCCTAACAGATCATAATGCGTTGTAACATATTTTCAAAATGAGATGAGACTCCAAATTTCAGATGTCGAGGATTGGGACAAATGTCATTTTTATTAGAGATATAGTTTCTCAAAGTCCCGGAGCATCTTTATTAAACAAGCAAAATATGCTATCTAAACTTAAAGAAATATGGAAGGATCTCTCGACCTGTTCGATACCCCGATGGTGATCGATTTGATTGAAACTGGACAGAGGATAATGAGGATTCAGTTTGACCAAACTCGATTCAAAGGATGGTTGGCTCCCTTTTGTTACCTTACAGCCAGTAGAGACCTTGTATTCGCCGTTTGCATGTGTGCTAGATTATCAGGCTAAGCCTATCCCAAAAAAGCACTTTGAAGCTATCAAAAGGGGTCTTTCGGTACTTGAAAGGAACATTAACATGGGTTTTGGTATCGATAAGACAACGCCATGTCAATAAACAGCTTATGCAGATGGGATCATTGAGGGATTCAAGATACAAGAAGTACGTCGGATAGTGCTCAGTTTCTTGAGATAGATTGGTTAGCTGGTCTCAAAGATAGCAAAGAAGACAGGCTATTATCAATACAGAGGCTGAATACTCGCCATGTTGGATGTTTGCTCAAAATCCTTTGGATGCGATCACAGCTCAAAGACTACGATTTGACTTCAATAAAATTCCTCTATATGGATAAAAAAGTGCTATTGCTCTTTGCTGTAACAACGTCCAGCACTCTCGCTCATAATAAACCATCGACATACGGCAACCAATTTCATCGAGAAGCAAGTGGAAAATAGAGTGGTGAAACTTACTTCGTGAAAAGGAAAATTTTCAATTGTAGAATTCTCACCAAAGCTTTACCAAGAGAAAACGGTTGAATTTCTTCTTCCACGCCTAGGCATGAAGAGTTTGACCCCTGAAACTCTCAGACGTCTTCAAGAAGGAGAGGATGAGTAAACATAATGTCTTCGTGTATCCTTTATACATAGGTCTTTTCATAAATATATATATATATATTATATTATATATTTTATATATATATATATATATAATATAATAAACTTTTATTTATTTATAAAATAAATATATTATTTATTTATATATATTTATATATATCTATAGTATATATATATATATATTTTATAATATGATTAAGTCATTTGGAATTACTATGCTGTTTGCAAATTATCTTCAAATTGCAACCGGTTTGTTTCTGGCATGGATTACTTATATCACATGCTCTATGGGGTATAGCTATAACATATGTGATGGGTGAGACCTGTTCGACTGATCTTTCAATCTCAATCAACGACTCCAGCTCTTTCAATAGAAAAAGGGTCGTTGTTTGAGGGGGAGAGTGAATGTGGAAAAATCTAATGGGTTCTAAAAGACTGTTGTGTGCTATGAAAGAGTAATTACAAGATAGTTGTGGTATTCTAATGGGTTACTATTTGAGGGGGTTATTAATTTTAACTCATAAGGTTACAAAGTTATTATTGTTGTAATGTTTAGGGTTTAAAAAAGCATTTTGTTTTGTAATCTAGCCTATTTAAACAATAGGGACTAATTGTCAATTGCCTAAACTTAGAAGAAGCCTTATGAAATTACTTAAAACACAAATAAAAGAGAAGGAAAACCTAAGGGACTGATTCTTGTCCAAATCTCTAACTTAGGATATAATGAGGCGGCGCGTTGCTGTTTGGTCAAACTTTTGAAAGCGAGTCCACGCTATAAAATCACACACAACATCACTCTTCGCAACTCGACCGCCAAGAATAAAAGTCAAAAATCTTTGATTTCTAGTGTTTCTTGCAAAGGTAATCATGAACTTAATCTATATTATTTATTATGTGTGTTATATCATGGATTCGAATGGAATCATTAAAAATTGTAGAAAAAATTCGATCTAGGGTCGTTTTAGTGGTAAATGCAATGTAGTGAAGTAAGGTGTGATTAGTTGCTGGGAAGTGTTCTAAGGTATATATTAATATGTTTTGATTGTGAGGATTTCTATCTCAAAAATAATGAATGATTTGCCATGGTTTTAAGGGAGTGACTTTTGAAAAGTAAAAGTGGGAGTAATGTTGAGTCTTAAGCGTAGGATTAGCTAGAATGCCTTGGAAGTGATTAGTTTTGACCCTAAGGGGTGCTGTGGTTATGAATTTTAAGGAAATTCTGTAACGAAGGGAGAGTTGCATGTGTTTTAGTGGGAGTTTGGATATTTTATTATTTTTGAATAAACTTACTCAACGCTGGTTCATATGGGGGTTGATAACAGGCGATAGTTGCCTTACGGGGTTGTTTAACAGCGAGTTGCCTAACGGCGGGTTGACTAACAGCGGGTTGATTAACAGCGAGTTGCATAACCGGGACGTATTTTTTTTTTGTGTCTTTTTTTTCTATTGTTTTTGACTAACAGCGGTTTGATTAACAGCGAGTTGCCTAACGGCGGGTTGACTAACAGCGGGTTGCCATAATTTTCTTTTATTTTATTCCAACAGGTAAAACGCGTCTTCGCGGTTGGTCGAATATTTTATATATTAAATATTCAAACCCTACCCCCTTTGCATGACCAGTTGCTTTTCTAAACCCCATCGGGCTTATAAGTTAACAAGAAATTGATCCTGTTGGCATAATTAGCAGTTTTTTAATCAAACCTGAGTTACTTTGTTTTTAATCAATCGTGTGAATGACAATGACTTTAATCAATGCTAAAGTTTTCTAACCATCGTTTCTCTGCAATGTTTGGTCTTCTTGGTTAAATACTCTTTTGCAGATACGATGGCAGAACAAAAATGTTCCCACTCAACCTCTACAAGACAGATGAGCAGATTGTACATCGCTCTTAGTGGTTAACAATCGGGAAAAGCAACCTACTTTTCAATGCACAAAAGATTCAAAAGAACCCCATCTTTCAGATATCTGGACATCTTGAGTAATTCCAACTTCTTCCAAGCTTTCTCTGCCTCATCAAATGTTCCTGCTATTACCTGCCAACAGGTCTGGAAACACAATGGAATATAACGAGGTACGATGGGGTTTTATAGTTGTACAAGTTGATGAACATGGTTCGATCTAAGTGCTGATCTTCTCGAAAGGGCATTAAGCAATTACTCCTGTAACCCTCATCACACCATCTTGAGTTTCCCTCGTCTGGTAAACACGGGTGATTGTTTGTGTTAATGAGTTGGGGGTATCCTGAACTGTAGAAATGTCTCCAATATACGGTGGTGAATTATGTGTATTAACTGGACGGGCAATTCTAACCTTAATCTACATGTGTTTGACAGGAAATAGACTTCTGCAGAGTGAAACCCAGACACCCAGTTCTGCAAATGCTGTGGGGATCGTCACTCAAACTAATGTTGATGCATGACAGAGACTGTTATGGGAGAGTATTTACTCAACGGGACCAGACCATTTTTCTCTCCACAAGCAAGTCACATAAGCCAGTCTGAAGAACCAAGGAGATGTACTCCTTCCTCCATTCCTTATGGACGACTATTTTTCCAAGGTGATAATCTACTAACTTGGAAGCAATAAACAACATCCATCGACGTCCTGTTTCTGCTGTTCATCATATGGAGGATGATTTTATATTAGGAAATTCATAGTTTGTCCAAAAGGGTTTGAGACTGTTTGAGTGTTTGGAATGGCAATTCGCGATCCCCTTGAAAACTGAAGCCATTAACAATCTTATATTATCCTAAATATCTAGAAATGCGTTGCTATGAATACAAAGAAAAACTCCACTAAAGAAAGTGCAAGCAAGCAACCTGCAAAAGGCGTACTCCACCCAAAAAGCCACACCACATACTCCAGTCAAACCCATCGTCAAGTAACTCCGGCTTCTGAAAAGAACCTTCCAAACATAGCTTCCATAGAAAGTTGAAAAGGAAAGCCACTTCTCCAGACTTGTTGAGAAGATGTTGAAGCTCAACAAGAATCTGTTCTCAAGACGAGGTGATGATCCTGATCTCGAACTGGCTAATGAAGATGGAGTTTGGAAGCGCATCAGAAAAGGGGGAAGGAGGAAGGTGTGATGCTGACATGGAAACGAGCTATTAAGCTTAGCTTGATCCAGCCTTTTTGCCGCAAGGTCAGAGCACCTATTGGAGGAGTATAGGTAACGATCAGGGATCCAGTATCATGAAATCAACTCCAAACTGCGGAGTGTGGCGCTAAGGGAAAAAGGCCATTGTAATTAAGAACAAGTAGCTCATTCCCTGATCGATTTGTCAAAGAAGAAAAGAACTACGGATCAGTTTATCCTTGTTAGGCGTGATCAAACTCGCATGATTACAACTGGACTCTTTCAACCTGAGATGACACATCAGAAAAGTGATCATGAATCTTCATTCAATCATCTAACTCAGACAAGAATTGAAAGTGAAACAGAAGCGCTGCTTCCTAAAGGTGACAAGATCAAGGTTAAAGTAGATGTGTCTAACGTAACATCAAGTGTAAGCATTCCTGTATCAGTACCTGAAATGCACTGAGGCTCTGCTGGATCCAGACCTTGAGCCCATGCAAGAAGACCAGATGGATTCAAACTCTGGAAAATTACATGTGTCTTTGTTGACCAAAACTGAGACATGGATGATGCATCTAGCGACAGCCTTACCCAAAGGTTCATGAAAACCTGAAGCTAAACAGCGAACGTGTCATCGATGTAACCCAGGAAAGTTCATTTGGTTCTATGTTTCCATGAAAAATCTCGTTGAATTATAACTTTTGGGGATCAATTTCTTTATGACAAAACAATAGAAGTGATAGGAGAAATCTAAAGTTAGAGAAGAGTCTGATTCCACCATACCTGATCCTGTCATAGACAGTAACGTCAACTCCTCCAGTGATTGCTCCCTTAAAAATGTCTTCATCTACTAAGCGGTCTTACTGTGCACTCCTTCACCAATCAACAACGGGGATAGCTACAACTAATCAACCACATCTCTCCTGAAAATCACTCCATTCATCGCCTTCAGCTAAGAGTGGCAGATTGTGCAAAGAGGAGTCTGAAGTAAGAAGATGACACTCTGTGTTGTTTTGGCTTCAATTATAATCCAAGTTCTACGGCTGTTGATAAATATTAGGAACAAACTTGATGATGCGCTCCTTTAAGGTTCTTGAAACGTCACATTGCAGATATAATCAGAATACTCTGTGCTGCTGGCCCAGAGTTATCCAGAATCAAGAATCTAGAAAACGGTCCGAAGAGATTATTGAACCAAAAAGGAACAAGGTGTAAGAGAAACAAGATTCAACTTACTCCATCAAGGTGAGGAGAAACAAGATTCAACTTATTCCATCAGGTCAACTGATAAAGTTGATCTTGAAGAATTTGATCTAAAGAGTTCTCTCTTCAAACATATGAATAAGAACAAGTCTGCAAATAGAAATCCTGCCAACTACCATCTATACCATGCTCTTATGGAAGCTTTAATAGCAGATGAAGATGCCATGGATAAGGAAGTTGCATTCAAGGTTAAAGACCACAAGAGAAAGAATGATAGTGATGATGATGAAGGCCCTTTAGCTGGATCAAACTAGGGTAGGTCAACAAAGAGAAAAAGACCTGATTCTGCCGCTTCTGGGTCAGCTCAACCTCCTCCAAAAGATGATGACCAAAGTTCAAAGAAACTACGAGAGTTTGATGCATATGCTTTCAAACAACATCCAACTCTTACCTCAACTGGATGGCAGATCACTAACACAAGAGATGCTGTTGTTGACTCTTCGATGCACAGATCTGAATCCCAAATCAGAACATTCTGAACAATATTCAGATGACATTCCAATGCAGGATGAAGGGCATGACTCAGATCTGGAGGACACTGATAACGCTCACATTCCCAAGGTGTTGACCACTACGTGGTTTAAGCCGATTCCTGAAGGCGAGAGACCAGCCACACCTGAACCAGAATGGACCATTCCCCAGAATGATTTCTCGGAACTAGAGAATAACTGGGAAAATACATACGCCACAACGTATCAAGTTCCTGCGGAGAACAAGATTCAAAGGAAGACGTATGATATTGGGTCATTCACCAAATGGTTCTGCAGACGAACAGGAAAGAAGAAGCTCTGCAAAGCTGATTTAGAAGGTCCAGCTTTCAACCTTGTTAAAGCCTTTCATAAGAACAACGTCTTTCTTCAATATCAGATGGATGAATGCCATAAGCTGCTGACAAATAAGGTTGATTTGAGTAATCCTGAGGGTCATCAAATTCTGCGAAATATATATGAACCACTGCCCTTAGGAGGACCACCAGGTCAGGTAACTATTCAACCACAATTCTTCTTCAATAAGGATCTGGATTATCTTCTGACAGGTGACAAAGAGCGAAAAATTGCCTTATCCATATCCAAGCTCAAAGCCGCTCGTTACCTAGACTTTGGCCTTGAAGAATTAGTTCCATCTTTGTGGGTTGAAAGTGAACGCGAATATGACATCAGTGCGGTCTATGGCATCACTCACTGGTGGTTTAGGAGAAAGGAATTCTACATCAATAAACACAGTGAGAGGAATTCTATATCAACAACACAGCGAAGCCCTCTGATCGTGAAGCAGTCAGATCGCAGATGCGAATTCTCAGTGTGATCAGTGTCAAGGTATTCAAAAAATACGGATACAACTACCTAAGAGAGATAATTCTACGCCGTGCTGATTACCAAGAGTACAAGATCTCAGAAAAGGATTTCAGAAATCTTCATCCAAATGATTTTGAAGATCTGTTCCTACTCAATATTCAAGAAAAGCTCAACACTGCCCAAGACAGACAAGACAGTCTTCACATCCCAAAACAAAGAAAGCAGTCAACATGTGGATAAGAAACCTGGTGATCAGGAATCGTGTGGGAGACTTACAGCTCGGGATTGAAAGTTATCAAACAAAGATCAACCTTGAACGTCCAAATTAGGATGCAGCCGACTATTACTTCAAAGAAGATTACACGATTGTCCCTAAGCCAAGAGCCGTTGTCTACAGAGACAGAAATGATCAAAGAAAGTTGATGAGCTGATGAGTCTACACAGTATTAGTGATGGGACTTTGACAATAGTAAATATGGAAAAAACTTGACCACCATGGTTAAAGACTTTCATCTGTTCGAGTACAATAAGGGCATGGAGACTAGGAAGTGGTCAGAGGATGACAAGAGAAGAAGCAAAGACTTCATCACTGCAATCGAGAAAAGACTACAGATCAGAAGGATCTATCGAAGTCTAGAAAGCTTTGTTAGAGAGAATAATAGATATAGACTACATGCTATCAACAAACAAAAGTGACGACATCCGTCCATTCCAATCAAAGGTCAATCCTTATCTCTTATTGTGGAATAATATACCTGTACATTAGTAGCTAGTTAATGCTCTTGATGATAAGTGTTGAGTAATTGATATCCCTCAACGATTGAGGGGGAGCAGTTATATGTTTAATACACGACTTGTGAGTTAAGGACACACTTTTCTCCCAAATTTTATAACATATTTAAATCAATTGATATCCAAAATGTCAAAGGGTTTAAAATTTTTGATAAGGGGAGAAAATGTGATTAAAATATGTGTATAATAAAGAACAGTGATTATGAGGACTCATATACTCCGCCCAAACGTGCTAAACAATTTCGAATACCGAAGCACATTTTGAGGGGGAGCGTTTCTGAAAAATGTCAAAAACAATCGAGGTACTAAACGCTTTGATATTTATATCGTAAGTACCTTAATTGAATTTCAATTGGTTTTATGGAAAGGAGAACTGTACCAAACGAACCGACCAATAAGCATTTTACTTAATTGGAGTTATATAGTTTAGGTATGGTTAGGGTACTATTCCCAAAGAATCCAGCCATAATCCGAGGGATCTACCCAGGACAAATCCACAGTTAGTGTAGAAGCCCTTAGGTAAGACATGGAAAAGGAAGTAAAAGTGAATAGAGGGAAAAGTGGCCGACTGAGATTGGAGCTAGTACAGGAATAAACCCAATAAGGTTCTAGTCATAGAAGTCTCGGTAAGCACTGAAGGGTTGAAGAATTAAAAGAATTGAAAGATAAAGGGTGTAAAGAAAAGAAGCCTGGGGTGGGGGGGGGGGGGGGTTTGTTGTTTTTTGGGTGTTTCCTCCATTTACTTAGGCAGAAACTGGGTTCAATTCATAAGCGCCAGAAATCACTAAGAATGATTGCTGACATTGAAGATCGTCACATGGACCGAGTGATGCAATGCACAACCCCTCCCTACCACTCAGAATATTTCAAATAGATTCTGTTTCATTTCTCACGAGACTAAACACGTTATCTAGTGACTTCTCACTCCGACTTATTGAATTGAAAAGTGGCAGTCTGCTCCAGCTCTGATTACTTGAACCAAAACGCACTATTAGTCTAGAAGCCAAGAGATCGTCAATTAATCTCATTAGGACACTAAACGAACAGACAAAAAAAGAAAGCGAAATAACCGCAAAACAATAACCATATCAATTCTACTAGTCTTTCACACACTGTGGAATCAAGACTATCCTAAGAGTCCTAACCATTCTCAGAAAAAAAAAACAACAAAACAAAAATCTATATAATCTGTAAATATGGTTGCCAAACATCCGAGTGAAACGATGGTTTTTTTTCCCAAGAAGAAATGGAAAACCTGCTAGAGCCAAGAAACATACACACAAGCTCTAGGTAGGTGACTTATGCGATTTCTAAAAGAATCAATCTTGTGACAACTGGAAAGAAATGATGGTGCGATTCGGTGTGAATCAATCTTGTTCTAGTATAAGAATTGACGGTTATTGATCATTTGACAAACAATCAAAACTCTCGAAGTGTTACAAAACTCTTTCATAAGAAACACTTAGTCTGTCTTTTCAAATCAATTTTCTCTTTATTACTAACTGTTTCATTACAGGATATCTTAAAGATGGAGATGAAGATGGAAATTCCCAGTTCCTGAGATGTCAAGTAAATAACCGAATGTCAAAGACTCGAAACAACACCAACACTTGTTATGATGTTATGAAGAACTCAAAAAGGTGTCAAAGCTTTCCGCTAACTATTAGTGATGTATTTCTCACAAGTGCACAAGAATGGTATACCCTCACAAGATGATGTAAGATTATGTTTTGGGCGAATGACACAAGAAGCTCAAGATCACATCAAAGACAACGGAAAGCTAAGATGAATCAAAAGATTACTATCACAAATGTAACAAGAAACAAATGTCTACAGCTAAAGACTGAAGTGATTAAAGTTTGGTATTTTCAGGGTGAACCTTCCCTTAGGGGAGATTGATAGAAATAGAAAAAAGACCTTTATCGGTCACCCCGTGTATTTTACTGTTTATTATAGCTCGTAGTTTAATAGTTAATAGTACGTTTTTTGGTTTTAAGTCGGGTACGAATACCCGGTATATCATTTATGAGTATCTGTACTATATATACCTCTCTAACTTCTTTGGAAGTAGGCAGAGCTAGTCATTATTTACAATTCATAAGAAAAACTTTTCATCCTTCGTAGAATTCTCTCTCAAGTGTTTCTCTCTCTAAAATCCAAGAATCGACCCCGTGTTATGATATAAGATATACCACAGTGAAGATGAAGAGTACGCCATGACGGTAAGAGACTTCAAGAAGTTCTTTAAAAGAAGAGGTAGATTCGTGAGGCAACCTCGGAATGACAAAAAGACGTTCCAAAGAAGCCTTGATGAAAAGAACGATAAAAGTGATAGAAAATGCTTTAGATGCGGCGATCCGAATCATCTTATTGGAGAATGTCCAAAACCACCGAAAGAATAGCGGTGAAGAAGATGATGAGAAGGTCAAAGATGAAACGTGTCTTGTAGCTCATGCATCAAGTGAGATATGCCTTAGAGTCGACTTGGAGCCCGACGAATGGATCAAGGATAGCGGATGCTCTAAACATATGACGGGCAACCGAAAGCTCTTCTCCACTTACAAGGCATACAATAGAGGTAACATCATTTTTGGTAGTAATCTTCGCGGTAACATCATTGGCAAAGGTACGATTTCTAATGACTCTCTCAAAATAGATAATGTAGAACATGTTGATAACTTAGGATTTAATTTTCTAAGTATAGGACAAATATGTGACAATAAGTGTAGAGTAACTTTCTCTGAACATGAAAGTGAAATCACTAAGGACGTAAAGGATCCATAGGAAGAGGTATTACGGAAGAAAGGGCTTATATGTATGAAATTAGGAAATAAGCCAAAGGATCAAATTTGTCTAGCAACGATTGATGAAAATTCCACCTTGTGGTATTGGAGAATTAGGATCGCAAATATGCGTCTCTTCCAATTCGTTGGCCTCTAAGGATTAGTGTAGAAACCTACCCAGCTAAGTTTGATCAACATTTTTTTATGCTTGTAAAATGGGAAAACAAGCTCATGCTAGTCACAAAGCTAAGAATGTTAGTCTCATGACAATGCTACGAACTATCTCCATATGGATCTCCTTCGGTCCCATCCGCCGTACGGAGCTTAACGGAGGGAACCGTTACCCGCTATTCATAGTAATGACTAATCTAGGTAACTTATGGACCTAAGAATTTCTTAAGGATAAAACCAAAGCTTGAATTCGATAAATTTTGAAATATTTAGTAGGAAAATCGCAAAAACTAATTAGTGTTGTCAATGGTGTCAATAAGAAGCGACCACGATAGAGAATTTGATAATGAGGTGCAATTTGGAGAATTTTGTGATTCCAACAGTATTACACATAACTTCTCGGCTCCACGTACTCCTCAATCAAATGGCGTGGTCGAAAGTAAAAATAGGAAACTTCAAGAATGAGCATGACTATGTGAATGAGCAAATCGTTACCAGCAAAAGTTTTTGTGTGTAACGCTGTAAGATACTTCAACATACATTCTCAACCGAAATTCTCATTAGAGTTCGTTCTAGGAAAAACACTTATGAAACCTTAGAGAGGTAGAAAACCTTACGCATAATTATTTTAGAGTAGTTTGCAGCAAGTGCTTCATTTTGAACACAAAAGACTTACCTTACCAAGTTTTGACCCAAGTTCTACAAGGTGTCCTTTTAGTTTATTCTCAAAATAGTAAAGCCAACATCATCCAAAACAAACACAACAAGGAAATGTGATCGAAGAATCAGCTTAAACTTGACACTTAAAATGAAACCTCCACCCTCTAGACATCACCCTTTTGTGGATGAGAACTTAGATGCAGAGAATAAGCAATTAAGGTCCCCAAAAAGAAAAACCTAAAAAACGACATTGTGGTGAAACTTTAGAGATCGATGATAGGTCACTTTAAGGAATCTAGGAACCACCATTAGAAAATGCATAGGGAAACCTTAACCAAAGAATCCTTAGTCACAACCCCCAAAACCAAAGTAATTTCTTTTGTATTTATATCAACTATCAAAACCTAAGAATGTAAATGAAGCGTTATGGAGAGAAATTGGATTAGTCGCCATGCAAGAAGAATTAAATCAAATTGTTTGCTATGAGTTGGGAGTTAGTTCCACAACCTAAAAATATGACAATCATAGGAACTAAGTGGGTGTTTAGAAATAAATTAGACGAGAACGGTGTTGTTTCTCGAAATAAGGCTATGTTAGTTGCTCAAGGTTACAACCAATAAGAGGGCATCGATTATGATGAAACATATGCCCCGGTTGCTAGACTTTAGTCTATTAGAATATTATTAGCCTATGCTTCTGCCTTAGGATTTAAACTATTCCAAATGGATGTAAAAAGTGCACTCCTAAACCGTTTTATCAATGAGGAGGTATACGTGGCACAACCTCCAGGATTCATTGATTTTGAAAAACTGGATCATGTTTATAAATTAAAGAAAGCTTTGTATGGTCTTAAACAAGCACCCAAAGCTTGGTATGATAGATTAAAATATTTCCTTATTAAACATGAATATAAAATAGGAATGGTAGATAACACTCTTTTTACTAAGAAGAAAAGTTCAAATCTCATCATTGTTCAAATATATGTCGATGACATTATATTCGGATCGACTTGTCAAGACATGTGTGATGAATTTGCCAAAATCATGCATGACGAGTTCGAGATGAGCATGATGGGTGAACTTAACTTCTTCCTTGGATTACAAATAAAACAAATGGAAGATGGTATATTCTTTAATCAATCTAAGTATATTAAAGAAATGCTTAAGAAATTTGGTCTAGAAGATTCTAAACCAATGAAAACCCCCATGTCCTCCGATACTAAACTCACAAAAGATGAAGAGTGTGAGTCGGTAGATAGTACCAAGTATTGAGGCATGATAGGTAGTTTATTATACCTAATGGCAAGTAGGCCCGATATCTTCTTTAGTGTCTGCCGTTGTGCCCACTTTCAAGAGGCTCCCAAAACCTCTCACATTGAAGCGGTTAAGCGTATCTTCTGATACATTAAAGGCACATAGAAACCGTAGTATATGCCGACTCTGATCATGCCGGAGATTATGTAGACCAAAAAAGCACTATCGGTATTTGTACGTTCGTGGGATGTTGTTTGACATCTTGGTTCTCAAAGAGACAAACCGCTCTTGCTATATCCACTACCAAAGCCGAATATGTAAGCGCCGGAAAGGCATGTCAACAAGCACTATGGATGAAACAAGCTCTCATTTACTACGACGTATGACTTGATGACGTTCCCATCATGTGCGACAACCATTGGATCATTTTACTGAATAGATCTTAACCTTCAGCTTGCAAAGAGTTTGCTCCTTTAGATAATTCTAAAGCAACAATAA
>BQNB010063946.1:0-11494 GCA_026074375.1 Tanacetum coccineum | reverse complement strand
TATGCGCGATTGCTTATTAAAACAATAAAGTTCTATATATACTTGTAATGCAAACGTGATTTTAGTTTTGACTTAAATCATATCATATATGTGACATTGCCATATTATTCATGCATACGGAAGCATGGTGGACTCATAACCCACTAGTCTCAGGATCGTAACCTAACTCATAATATGCTCACTTGTTTGATGTTGTGTCGTGCACAAGTGGGAGAAATCTTAATTGTGTGCAAGGTACAACACATAACAATATGACTAATGGTTTTTCTTAACCGCATGGTAAGAAATCTAATATTCTACTAGGACTTATACACCTCGATGTATGTCGCCCTACTTAGAACTAGTGTCAAGAAATAATAAATACCTACTTCATCATATTCACTAAAAGGTTTAGCCAATATGATTGTGTCCTCTTGTAAAGACATCAATAAGAAGTATGTAATTAACTTGAAAAGACTGTTGAAGCCAAGAGTCGGCGTTCAATAATACTTTATTTAATATGCTTGTGACTTCTTGTAAAGACATAAACATAAGGTCCTTGAACTGTTCTAAGACTTATAAAGTAAGCAATTAACTTGTCATGTCTCCTTGTCACGACATGTACATGAAGTCATTGAAATGTTCAAAAACTTATAACGTAATGTTAGCGATTAATGTGTTATGTCTTCTAGTTAAGACATGTACATAAAGTCCTTGAACTTCTCTAAGACTTCTACGTTATAGCATGCAATTGGCTTGAAATTACTGTTAATGCCATTATGTTTGAACAAATTGGCAAGTATGTGAGCCAAAGGGTATTAGGTTATCTAAAGAATTGTGATAATGTCTCACAATCCCATTACTCATAGAATACCACATCACTATGGTATGTCTACTATGTAAAATCAAACTCTATTGATATTGTTTGATTTTTGATAACTTTAACTACCCTACCTCTAATCTTATCAAGGTTAACAAAATTGAGTAAAGCCACGTGTTTACTCAACATGGTTCCAACCAAGAAGGTAACTAAGACACCATCAGGTTATGGAATGGGAAGACTCCCATTAAGTCTTAGCTGAAGTTTTGATTTTGTTGAGATCATGTTAAGCGTGTTATTAGCAAACTGGAGTCAAGAACTGTCAGCGTACATTATACATCCCAAACAAGAACAATTTTATTGTTGCTCGACTTGCTGCGTATTCGGAGAAAGTCTCCTCTTACACGAAGCAAGTGGGAGCATCTGTTTTTGGAGAAAGTCTCTTCTTACACAACCTTCTGAATACACTAGCTAACGACATAATAAATGTTGAGATATAGTCCATGAAAGAAAATCATTTTTTGGAATTTGATTGATCTTTCACCAATCGGTAAGACTAAAAAGTTAAATTGGTTCTTCTAGGAGAAGACTAATATGGACAAAAATGTACACACATTTAAACGCACGCCTTGTGAAAAGGGTTTTACTTATACTCAAGCAATTGACTATGATTAATGCTTCTTTTCCTTGCAAGTTAAATGAATAAAGATATTAATTACCATACTTGATTTCATGAATATGAAATATGGCAATTGGATGTCAAACTCCTTCTTGAATGATTACCTTTGCGAGGACGTTGTGTTAATCAAAAGGGTTTATGAATCCAAGTTATCTTTAGAAAATGTGCAAGCTGTAAAATCCAAGTGTTGGTTAGAGCATGCATCTAGGAGCTGGAATCTTAAAGTTTAAATCAACAATTTGATTTTGATTGAAACAAAGAGAACTCCTGAGTACACCTTAAAGCTAGTCGGAGCATTATGTTTTGTTTTTCTTATATCTTATATGTTGTCAACATATTCGAAATAATATTTCACCTAAGCTAGATTTTAATCCTTATTTTGGAATAATATTTCTATCGAGAGATATACGAAATAAAACATACAACCTTGGAACAAATGTTTACTAGGATAAACATACGCGATTAATAAGTCTAACATGACATGACACATCATTGAGCAAGACTCAAAGTTCTATCTCACCTGATGAGTTGAACACATACATGAAAAAGTTTAGTTTAGCTAAAGGTTTCATTATGAATGTCATGATATGTATTAGACTAATTGTAACACTTGCATGAATGCAAGATGAGCCTAAAACCATAGTATCTAAGTGAAAGTCATTAGACTACTATAAAAGGAACATTCTAAAAGGCCTGCAAAGGACTAAAGACATGTTCATTGTTTACGGATTTTAATAAGGAGATTAGTGTTGAGTTTATACACTAATGCTTATTTTTAATTAAGATGATTCTCAATCCTAGTCAAAGCAGGATTTTCATCATAAAACTGTTGACTAGACATGCTTGATTGAAAGCATTGTTGCACTATTCATTAAAGAATAAGAATACTTTACAGTTTGGGAAGCTGTTAAGAAGACTGTCTCATATAGGTGGTTTTGCTTGCTTCAAACAACCTATGTAATTTGTTATGGCGATGCTATTATTATTGTATTAGCACTTGAACGCACATATACAAAATGACAATCGACGTATTATTCAAAACCTTCATTGCTTGTGAGTTTTGAAACAAGTATTCTCATCAGATGACAACTTAGTTGGTACTTTTTAAAAAGTCAACGTCTTGTACCAAACATGTTTATCATGCTAGGAACATTGAACTTCGACCTGCTAGTAGTCTCATGTATATCTGTTTTTAGTATTTGGATAATGGAACGTTAAGCAATCGTATTAAACAATGAATTGATATACTTGGTATGATTGTCTTCATTCATACAACTGTGTTCTATATTAGTATGTTTAAATCCATGAATAATTTATTTATTCTAAATCGTCCATTGTCAGTTAATGATACGAGAGCATTATTATAATAAGGCAAATGTGAGTATTTTGGTCATATTCATATGGTATGAATATTAATGGATGATACCGCCAAACTCATATGTTGTTCATTGGATGAACATTGGACTGACCCAACCTACGAGTATTCACTACATGGATCGGCGTCAATAGTGAATCTCGCAAGTGGTTATGTCTCTCATCCTCAGACTTGAGATGCAAGTAGGTTTTGTGTGTGTGGAATGTCAATCTTTGATATGGTTCAACGTTGACCTGTTGAAGGCTATGAAACACATAACGAACATGTGCAGTCAAAATAGGATTTGTTTCTCCACATGTTATGGAGTAAGATACTACTGGGCCCCTCGATGATTTGAACAGATGTATGTGTGGCCGCACCCAAATATAATTAAGATGATACTTAATTGATTTGGTAATCTAGTTCAATGTCTATATCGAGAAACAGAATTGTTAAACATTAGAATGACTAATGATCCATGTCAGATGTTCAACATAGTATCTATAACAAAAGGATGATTGATACCTAAACCATTTAAAATGAGATGTTTAAAAAACTATCCTCATATGTCTCTAGGGGCATTGGCGTGTTGCTAGACGCTAATCTTTGCTTGTATAATTACTTGATTATTATGACGTACGCAAGTGGGAGCTGTTAGAGTATGCTCATGTCATAATAAATAATTATATGGCTAGACACATATGAGCCTATGGGGTCATACACATATACACTGAGGTACCATTTATATATCGTGTTTATTGTATTTACGGTATATAAATAATCTACGTAACACGGGATCACTATCGGGCTTCTAATAACTAAGTAGTGTACTATATTTATTGGACTTGAAAAGTTTAAGAAAGCCCACTAACACCCGCCATTAGTGGCCTGGCTATACTATACTGGAGAAAAGAAAGGGATAAGATTAATCTTTTGGTCAAATATATTTTGGGAGATAATTCCTTATTAATTGGGAAATAACTCTTGATTGATTTTGATAATGAGTTACCAAAATCTCTCCCTTCTTTATCTCTATATATACACGGCTAAATACATGACCCCATTAAGGGCTTTTGTGTTCTTATTTTTTCCCATTACTTTGTATCTTGATTGTTCAAAGTAAAATCTAAAGTTACGGGGTTTAGACTAGCATCAATTGGTATACAAGGAAGTGTAGTGTGGATACATCATAGAGATGATCTCCATTTGATCACTTGGTTTCACTTGGTGTTTCGTGCTAGGGTGAAGGTCACCGGTTGATTCTATCGATCACGCTACAAAGGTATTACTTTTCTTGTTTTTTCTTTGATTGATCTTATGACTCTATGGATCCGTTGATAGGTGCTTGTTCCGCTGCGTTTAATGTTTTTTTTTATGTTATTCGTTTAATTCAGCACCTATAGTGATTAGGAAAGAGCAGAAGCAGACACCAATTCCCTCACCCGTTAGATCCCCTAGGAATATTTCTTTTTCAGATAAAACAATTTCAAAGGAATTGACTGATAATGTTTCACCCAAACTGCTACAACATCCAAGACTTCCTTCACAACAAAACACAAGAAAAGATCTTTCACTCTTAAAACAAGAAATCTACCATGAAGTATTGTTGGCATGGGCAAGTGAAGAGTTCAAATTCATTCTCATATCAAGAACAAATTTATCACTCAAGAGTTCTTCGCGGAAAAGATTCATGAAGTTCTAAAACACTGCAACACGGTTGTTCCTGAGTTGACAGTAGCAAATACAAATGAAATGATTAAAACATAGATGCCTCATTTGGTATAGCTTGCAGTTGACAAGGATCGAGAAGTCTCTCCTGTTGACATATCTGATAAGGTATCTAAAGAATTTGCTGCTCATGGACCAAAGATGATTGAAGAACTATTCCGTCAGCACATGCAGAATATAACTCTCAATCTTTATCCCAAAACAAGCTCTTCAACTGCTATGAAATCATCTGCTGATCTTCAACAACAACTGTATCTGAATATAAAGGCAAAGCCTTAAGATCAAGCAGTTAATCCAGAAATATGGGAAATTTTGAAAGCCAAGTTTGAAAAGCCATAATTTTTCGCATATCACGATGATTAACATAAAGATGCTGATCCTCCTGAAGCGGTAGAAACATGGTGAAAAGATATTTTAGAAAGCAAATAAAAGGAATCTTTTGTGAATGGAAGACCAATTCTATCGATGATGAAGCATTTGTAATAATCAACCCTTAGGGGGGAGATTGTTAGGAACGATATAAGTGTTAATTATTAATATGGATTGGTCTCAGTTTAGTTTATAGTTTTATAAGTAGTTATGATGTAAGAAAGTCTATCTTGGTCAAAGTTAAGTAAAGTTGACCAAGGTTTGACTAAGTTTAGGAAAATAGAATAGGATAAGTAATAAGTATAAATACTCATCTTTGAGGAGTATTTATACAAGTCTTGTCATTTGTAACTTCACTTCTCCCTCCCATTTCTATTTTCCCCTTTGAAATGAAAATTTAGAAAATAATGAAAATACTCTCTAGCTCATCTCCTCTATTCTTATTAGCTTTCGTATGATTACTACTTAGCAAACATTACATATAACAGTAGTTGTTAGTATTGTACCATTTGTTATTTATCTTGCATAGCCTGCTAAGTTTTATGGGTAACTCTCAGCTAGTTGGCTGTATGGATCTTGCTTCATCATTTAGCTATCTTGTAAGGCATGCTAAGTATTATAGGTAACTCCCAGCTAGCATTGCCTTAGGACCGTATTTTCATTTTGTATCCCATTTGTACTAGTCATTTTATAACCAAGAACTATCATGTCTGTATCGATATTATTATGAATGAATGTCGATTTATTTATGTCATTGTTGATCTCACTTTGGTTGCATATTCTACTGTGTATTGTGATCTCGTTTTATTTATTATGTATATGTCATGTCGCGTTTATGATTGGATGAAATCTAACTTATATTTTCTTATGATTTTTGAAGAAAATGCCACCAAAGAGAACCACCACCACCACCACCCCTATGACCGATGCCGTCATTAAGGCACTGATAGCCCAAGGCATTGCTACTGCGTTGGCTGAGTATGAAGCTAACAGAGGCAGTGGAAATAGTGATAATAGCCATGATTCTGGAAGTGGCAGAAGGACAGAGCGAGCTGCTCGTGAGTGCACTTACAATGACTTCTTTACATGCCAACCCCTTAATTTCAAGGGTACTGAAGGAGTCGTTGGTCTGACTTAGTGGTTTGAGAAAATGGAATCTGTTTTCCATATAAGCAATTGCACTGTCGCATGCCAAATCAAGTTTGCTACATGTACTCTTCAGGGAAATGCTTTAACATGGTGGAACTCTCACGTTAAGACTATTAGTCATGAGGTTGCATATGGAATAACATGGAAAACACTAAAGAAGATGATGACTGATAAGTACTGCCCAAGAGTTGAGATCAGGAAGCTAGAGATTGAACTGTGGAACCTGAGGGTTAAAGGTACGGATGTGGTGAGCTATAACTAACGTTTCCAAGAGTTGGCACTGATGTGTGGGAAAATGTTTCTCGAGGAATCTGATGAGGTCAAGAAGTATGTCGGTGGACTTCTCGACATGATTCAGGAAAGTGTGGTGGCATCTAAGCCAAAGATAATGCAAGATGCAATTGAGTTTTCCACTGAACTGATGGATCAAAAGATTTGTACTTTTGCTGGTCGTCAAGCTGAGAACAAAAGAAAGCTTGATGACAACTCAAGGAATAACCAGAATCAACAGCAGCCTTTCAAAAGGCAAAATGTAGCAAGGTCCTACACTGCTGGGCCTAGGGAGAAGAAAGTGTACGAAGGATCTAAACCATTGTGCCCCAAATGCAACTACCATCACGATGGGAAGTGTGCTCCCAAGTGCAATAACTGCAAGAAGGTTGGCCATCTGGCCCGTGACTGCAGAAGTCCAGCTGCTACTGCTAACAACCAGAGAGCCCCTATGGGGAATCAAAAGGGTGTCACTTGTTTTGAATGTGGAGTTCAGGGGCATTACAAAAAGGATTGCCTAAAACTGAAAAATAACAATCATGGAAACCAAGCTGGGAACGGTTGAGCAACAGCAAGGGCTTATGCAGTGGGAAATGCAGGGAAAAACTCGGATGCCAATTTCGTTACGGGTACGTTCCTCCTAAACAACCTCTATGCTTCTATCTTGTTTGATACTTGTGCCGATAGGAGTTTTGTGTCTACTGCATTTAGTTCCCTAATTGATATCGTTTCAACTGCACTAGACCATGATTATGATGTCAAACTATCCGACGGGAAAATAATTATAGTTAATACTATCATACGGGGTTGCAGTTTAAACTTTTAAAATTAACCATTCAACATCGATTTAATACCCGTAGAACTTGGTAGTTTTGACGTCATTATTGGTATGGATTGGTTAGCAAAGTATCATGTCGTAATCATATGTGATGAGAAGATCGTTCGTATTCCCTTTGGAAATGATATCTTAATTGTTCGTGGTGACGAAGGCAACAACGGGCACGAGTCTCGATTAAATATCATCTCGTGCACCAAAACTCAGAGGTATTTGCTGAAAGGATGTCAGGTCTTTTTGGCACATATTACCGCAAAGAAAGCTGAAGACAAGTCAGAGGAGAAGCGACTTGAAGATGTACCTATTGTTCGAGATTTCCTTGAAGTATTTCCCGAGGACTTGTCGAGTATTCCACCAAACCGACAAGTAGAATTTCAAATTGATATGGTACCTGGTGATGCACCTGTAACACAAGGGCCTTATCGATTAGCTCTGTCCAAGATGAAAGAATTGTCGGATCAACTGCATGAACTTTCTGACAAAGGCTTTATAAGACCCAGTTCCTCACCATGGGGAGCCCCGTTCTTGTTTTTCAAGAAGAATGATAGATCATTCCGAATGTGTATCGATTACCAGGAATTAAATAAGCTAGAAGTGAAGAACCGTTATCCGCTTCCAAGGATTGATAATTTGTTCGATCAACTTTAAGGGTCGAGTATCTACTCGAAGATCGACCTGAGGTCGGGTTATCATTAACTGAGAGTTCGTGAAGAAGGCATCCCGAAGACCGCATTCAAAACTCGTTACGGCCATTATGAGTTTCAAGTTATGCCATTTTGTTTTACTAACGTACCAGTTGTATTTATGGATCTCATGAATCGGGTGTGCAAACCATATCTGGACAAATTTATGATTGTCTTTATTGACGACATTCTGATCTACCCAAAGAGCAATCAAGAGCATGAAGAGCATCTTAAGTTAATCTTAGAGTTGCTTAAGAAGGAGGATTTGTATGCCAAATTTTCTAAGTGTGAATTTTGGATTCCCAAAGTATAGTTCCTCGGTCACGTGATTAACAGTTAGGGCATTCACGTGGATCCCGCCAAGATCGAGTCTATTAAAGATTAGGCATCTCCTAAGACTCCAACAGAGATTCGTCAATTTTTAGGTCTTACCGGTTACTATCGAAGATTCATTGAAGGGTTTTCAAAGATCGCCGAATCAATGACCAAGCTAACCCAGAAGAAGGTCAAGTGTGATTGGGGTGACAAACAAGAAGTAGCTTTCCAACTATTGAAGGCAAAGTTGTACAGTGCGCCTATCTTGGCTTTACCTGAAGGAGCTGAGAACTTTATTGTTTATTGCTATGCTTCGCATAAAGGATTAGGTGCTATCTTAATGCAAAATGAGAAGGTGATTGCTTATGCATCACGACAACTAAAAATTCATGAGAAGAATTATACAACTCATGACTTGGAGTTAGGAGCAGTAGTGTTCGCTCTAAAGATTTAGAGGCACTATCTGTACGGAACAAAGTGTACCGTGTTCAATAATCACAAAAGTTTACAACACATCCTGGATCAGAAAGAGTTGAAAATAAGGCAACGTCGTTGGTTAGAGTTGCTCAGTGATTACGATTGCAAAATTCATTATCACCGGGGAAAAGCAAATGTAGTGGCTAACGCTTTGAGCAGAAAAGAACGAATTAAGCCATTACGGGTTCGAGCCTTAGTTATGACTATTGGTTTGGATCTTCCCAAGCAAATTTTGGAAGCTCAGACTAAGGCAAGAAAACCAGAAAACCTCGAGGCTGAAGATGTGGGAGGTATGCTGGTTGAGACTTCAAGGGAATTAGAAAACCCCAGAAAAGAAAAGTTAGAACCGCGTGCTGACAGAACACTGTGTTTGAATAACAGAAGTTGGTTGTCGTGTTATGGTGATCTAAGGACTTTGATTATGCATGAGTCCCACAAGTCAAAATATTCTGTTCATCCGGGTTCCGACAAGATGTACCAAGACATGAAGAAATTATATTGGTGGCCCAACATGAAAGCCGATATTGCCACCTATGTTAGCAAGTGTTTGACATGCCTAAAGGTCAAAGCTGAACACCAAAAACCATCTGGTTTGTTGGTGCAACCTGAGATTCCTTAGTGGAAGTGGGACAATATCACCATGGATTTTATCACCAAGCTCCCAAGGACGTCAAGTGGTTATGATACCATTTGGGTAATTGTAGACCGACTTACCAAGTCTGCACACTTTTTACCGATGAGGGAAAATGACTCTATTGACAAATTGACAAGATTGTACTTGAAAGAAGTAGTCATGAGACATGGAATACCAATCTTGATCATTTGTGACCGTGATGGTAGATTTATGTCAATATTCTGAAGGACATTTCAGAAGGCTTTGGGTACTCGATTGGATATGAGTACTGCTTACCATCCGCAGACCTATGGACAAAGCGAAAGAACCATTCAGACACTGGAATACATGTTACGCGCTTGCGTAATAGACTTTGGAAATGGTTGGGATAGACACTTACCGCTAATCAAATTTTCATACAACAACAGTTATCACACTAGCATTAAAGTTGTCCCATTTAAGGCACTTTATGGCCGGAAGTGTCGGTCGCCTGTTTGTTGGGCCGAGGTCGAAGATGTTCAGCTCACCGGTCCAAAAATTATTCACAAGACTGCCAAAAAGATCATTCAAATCAAAAGCATAATTCAAGCCGCTCATTATCGCCAGAAGAGTTACGCTGATGTGAGGCGTAACCCTCTAGAATTTCAAGTTGGTGACAAGGTCATCTTGAAGGTATCACCTTGAAAAGGGGTTATCCGTTTTGGCAAACGGGGGAAGTTGAACCTGAGGTATATTGGCCCTTTCAAGGTGTTAGCAAAAGTGGGAACCGTTGCTTATAGACTCGAACTTCCTCAACAACTAAACAAAGTTCATAGTACGTTTCATGTATCCAATTTAAGGAAGTGTTTATCTGACGAGCCGTTGGCAATTCCGTTGGATGAAATACACATTGATGATAAGCTTCACTTCATTAAAGAACCAGTGGAGATCATGGATCGTGAAGTCAAGCGGTTGAAGCAAAGCCGTATTCCCATTATTAAAGTTTGATGGAACTCTAGGAGAGGTCCTGAGTTCACATGGGAACGTGAAGATCAATTTCGAAAGAAGTATTCGCATCTCTTAACAAAAACCGTATCCTTGACAAGTGCCGCATCTTGAGCCTTACGGACAAGGCTCCTTTAACAGTGGAAGACTGTAACAATTCGCTATTTCAGGTCATTTTACGACTCAATACTTTCCATTATTTATTTTTAGGGTTTTACGCGTTTACTTTTGATTTTCATCGTTTAGTTAATCGCGTAAACTAAAAATCATCATTCAACGTAAACGGACATTAAACAAATAAAATTTTACGTCAAGCAAGTGTTATATAATTATTACAAAGATAGTTATTAACTTTTCTCTATTTTATTTTATTGGTTACGTAAGACGTTTACGTTTCGCAATAAAAATACATTTATGCATACGCGAAAGCACCAATACCCATCTATACTCAAACAAGTACCCACACTTATACCCAATACGCAAAATTTATATCATTTCTTCCTATGTTAACATATATGGCCGATTCTAAACACACAAACACAACAAATAAATCCTAATACTCCACTAAAGTCACTTCATTCTTGTTATAACCCACTAAGTAAACCTTACACTCCCATTTCTTCATAAATTGTCTAATCTGTGTCCTTCCCCCTCATCCTAGCCATCCCCCCTCCTAGGGAGGAGGAAAGCACCTTACACATTGTCCTTAAACCACTCTTAGACATAGTTTTGGTTAGCTGTTTAACTAATACTTCCAATATATATAGAAGGTTAATGCAAGACATACTTACTGATGACATCAAATAACGTCACTTTTATAGCATCATTTATCCCATGTAATTAACCCATTTTGTATAATTATTGCAAAGAATTGTTACTTAATCATTTATATTTAAGAATTGCAGTAATTATGGAGTACTTGGTGAAAGTTAACTAAAAGGCACGCATTCTGGAGCTTAAATGAAGAAATATGAAGAAAACTGATTTTGACATCCAATACGCCGTATCCATCAAATAAGATACGGCGTATCTGTGCTTGCACTTCACTAAAGACCACGAAGGAAACAAGATTAATACGTCGTATCCAGAGAATCCTATACGACGTATTCAAGTTATAGAATGTGAAGATTCTGGAAGATACATATATATACATATACATATATATATATACGTATATCTATACGTATATATACGTATATGTGTATATGTATATATACGTATATATATATATACGTATAT
>BQNB010063945.1:0-35497 GCA_026074375.1 Tanacetum coccineum | reverse complement strand
GGGGACCAAAATGATCCTCAAATGAGAGCTTAGCAAGGACATGGTGCAAGCCATTTTGTAGGAGGTTGGTTTGACTTGTTAACTTGTAGCAAAATTCAAAAAAATGAATCCTATGCATGCATGTATGTGTAACCGGTTGGAGCATGGCTAAAGAGGGACCAAAAATATTTTTCCCACTTTCTAGGATAGTTAGTGCTAGTTGATGAATTTATTTCCAAGACCTTTTGCTTGCACAACAAAGTATATATTAAAACGCGTAGCACGTAATAACGAATCGAGTAACGGTATCACAAAAAAATTACAAAATTTTAAATATTGCTTAAAAAATAAAAACGCGGCTATTGCCAAAATACTACAACGTTTGGTGTCCCGGTTCGCTCCCGGAGACGATTCTCAGATAATAACGAAACAACTTCCCGGTTAAACGGTAAAGCTAAACGAAACATTTAAAAATTCAAATTTCTACACGGAAACGGCTACTTTATTGAACGGAAATTCTCGGGTTGTCACACATCGATCATGAATGCTTGTACAAAAAGCAAAAACAAAACTATGAGATTCATTTGTATTTGCTCACAGTCTATACTGAGAAAATTGAAAATTGATCGAGTTCTTATAAACCAAAATTAACAGTTACTAAAACGTAACTTATCACAACAGAGTTTTAGTTTTACAAAAAGCATGCCCCCTTACTCTTTTTAAGTTATGTTTGACTTTACAAGGCTACGGGTACAACATTACTTTATGACTATTAGAAGGCTACTAGTGTGTCATTACTTTATAAATCAAAATAAAAAACGTAGCTTTCTTGATTAACTTCTAATACACAATAGTTACTGGTGTGGTATATGCAGTGTGTCATGCAATTTGCTTTCATGGTAAACTAAGGGTCCATGCAATTTGCGTAACTGGTATTAAGAGAAAAAATTAAATATTGATTTTCGGGTCTTATCGGGTTGACCCGATAACCCGATAACATAAATTATCTAACCCGAACCCGACTCGATAACACTATCAGGTTATCGGGTTCGGGTTAAAACAACCCGACAAGATTTTTTAACCCGATTTAACCCGACCCGATAAACCTTATCGGGTTCGGGTTCGAGTTTGAGTCGGGTCAACCCGACCCTACTGACACCCCTACTTGTAGGACCGTACCGGACTGAAGACTGAAACGGACTGGACCGACCCGGACCGGACCATTTCGGTCCGGCGTTTTGGACCAATTCGGTTTCGGTCCGATCCGGTTTTCGGACCGTGAGCACCCCTATGTCAGACTGCTTTGAAAGCCGTCTCATGCAAAGTGACCAAACACGAGAAAGCATGCATTGAATATTAACACGTGTTTATTTCTTTCGCGTTTGATACTTTTGATTTCCTTGCACCTAAGGCGGTGAAGCTACTCAATAGAGTTCAACGAGTTATGAACAGTAATGTTATGACACCTAGATTAACAAATGTAGTTTTCCATAGAATTAACTTTGCAATAAAAAAACTAACAACACAACTTGTTGCTCGTTTGCCTTCTATCACTATATAAATAATAAGTTTTTAATAATAAAAAGGAGAAATATGCAAATATGCTCCATGTGGTTTGCAAAAATTGCAGACTTACTCCTCAACTTCACGAAAGTGCAGGCGGCCTCCCCAGATTGAAACTTCCATTGCACTCGTGCTCCCTGACAACTAACAGTGTTAAGTTTAAATCGTTACATGTTATTGTCAAAGGGTATGTTCGTCTTTTCCATAATTAAATATAATTAACCCACCCACCCAAACCCACGACCCAGCCATATAACCCGATCCCTCATTTTACCCGTCCCCATCTGTTCAAAACACACACACACACTTCATTAGTCAAACCCACCCTCTCAACTTCTCATCCCCAACTTTTCATTCTTCTTCAACTAACCTCCCTAAGTTTCAGTTTCGTGGCAGCCTAACGTGGCAAAATGAACGATCCTAAACAAGATTATCATATAAGGGCTGAAGGGGAAAGCTTTGATCTTTCAATTTATGGTGAGTGATCACATTCCTTGTTTTTATGTTCTTTCTAATATTTTGCATGTTAATCAAGTAATTAATGTGTTTTTCTTTTCTTTTGAAACAGATACGTATACCAACTTATTTACGATCCAGTGTCACTACTATGGAAGGTTTAATGATGCTCTAAAAAAGGAGTATATTGAAGGTGAGATTTGCTTTGTCGATATGATAAATAGGGAAGACTTTAAGGATGACATTTTGAATTTATGTAATGCAAAGTTTAGGTTATGAGATGGATGATGAAGTGCTTTTTTACTATAAAATACCACTGAAAAGTTTAGACATTGGTTTAAAACCTTTGGTTAGTGAAAGTGACTATAGAAGCTTCCTAGGGTATGTCCAAAAGCATAAGGTTATGCATGTTTATGTTGAACTTGTTGAAAAGGATGAAGAATATGACAGTGATAGTGACTCTGATAGTGATAGTGAGTCTGAGAATGAGATTGTAGATGAGGAACATGTAGTTGATGAAGTGGAGGTAAACATGAATAACTTTAAGTTTCAAATAGATGAAGAAGATGAAAGTTCAGGCAATGATCCTATAGTACCTAATGTAAATGTTAGAGAAGATCATTTGGAGGTTTTAGACTTTGATTCATTAGAAAGTGATCTAGAGGATGTACCAGAAAATGCTAGGAGTTTGGGACTTAGAAAATTGAAAAAGAAACACT
This sequence comes from Tanacetum coccineum, assembly GCA_026074375.1. NCBI lineage: Eukaryota > Viridiplantae > Streptophyta > Magnoliopsida > Asterales > Asteraceae > Tanacetum > Tanacetum coccineum. The sequence goes on along the minus strand of BQNB010063945.1, from coordinate 32,780 downwards.
CATCCTCCAAGTTCTTTATAGGTAGAGAATTTGCAAACAGTGATTTAGCTAAGGATTTGATTAGAACTCATGCTGTTGAGAGTAGGAGGAACTTAGATTTTTTGAGAAATGATAAGAGAAGAATAAGGGTGGTTTGTAATGGTGTAGTTCCTAGCAAGAATGTGATAATTGATAAAGTCCAAGGACCAGTTATGGACATTTCTGGTAAGGGTAAGCTAGTAAATGAAGATGCAGAAGAAGACAAAAGTGGGTGTCCCTGGTTGTTGTATTTATCTAAGGGAGATAAAGGAAAGTGGGTTATAAAAACATTCAATGATGAGCATAAATGCTTGCAATCCAGAAAAATCAAATACTGTACCTCAAGTTTCCTTTCAAAACACATCACAGATCTAATCATATTAAACCCTCAGAAGCCTATTAAAGCAATTCAAGAACAAATGTAAAAAAAGTTTCATGTTGTTGTTTCTAAGGACAAAGCATTTAGGGCAAAGGCTAAGGCACAAGTTCACTTGAGAGGAGATGTTAAGGTACAATATGCTTTGTTGAGGGATTATGTTTGTGAGCTAAAGAGGTGTAACCCAGATACAATAGTTAAAATAGATGTATATGGTGAAGAGGATCCTGAAACTCCAACAAGAATGTTTAGGAGAATATATGTATGCTTGGGTGCTTTGAAAAGGGGGTTTAGAGAAGGTGGTAGGGAGTTGCTTGGTTTGGATGGTGCATTCATGAGAGGGCAGTATCCTGGACAAATGCTAACAGCAGTGGATGTGGATGCCAATAATGGTATCTACCCTGTTGCATATGGTATTGTGGAATCAGAGAACCAATACTCTTGGACTTGGTTCTTAAAATGTCTTGGGGATGATTTTGATCTATACAACAATTCCAATTTCACATTCATCACAGACAGGCAAAAGGTAATATACATTACTAAACTGAATTGATATTTACAATGCATATGATGTATTACTAACTGAATTGATATTTGTTTTAGGGTCTATTACCAGCACTTGCAAAGTTGTTTCCATCTGCTGAGCATAGGTACTGTGTGAGGCACATCTATGAAAACATGAACCAAACTTGGAAAGGATCATAATACAAGGAAATGTTATGGAAGTGTGCAACATCCTCAACTGAAGTTCTGTTTGAAAAGAATATGCAAGAGTTGAAAGATTTCAACAAGAAAGCATATGAATGGTTACATAAGATTCCTCCTGAACATTGGAGCAGGGCATACTTTTCTGGTATGCTTTCAACACATTCTTACTTTAGCTTCTATTGTTTTCTAATACTTAGCATTTAAACAATTTCTAGGTAGAGCACACTGTGACCTGTTAATAAACAATGTCTGTGAGGTCTTCAATAGACAGCTGTTAGATGCTAGGGATAGTCCAATCATTACTGCCCTAGAATATGTGAGGGAATATCTAATGAAGAGGATTGTGATTGTCCAAAAAAGTTATTCAAAAGTGTGATGGTCCACTCACTCCTGCTGTTGCAAAACTGTTTGATAAGATTAAAGCTGCTTCCACTGGATGTACTGTGGAATGGAATGGTTATGAGCTATACCAGGTTAAAGGTTCACACCTAGAACAATATGTTGTTAACTTAACTCAAAAGACTTGTTCCTGTAGGAAGTGGGAGATATCAGGCATATCATGTAAGCATGTCATTGCTGCAATTCATGATATGACATATAATGGTTTTGATGTAGGCATACCTGAAGATTGGGTTCATGACTCTTACAAACTTCAAACATGGATGAATGTTTATTCTCACAAGGTTAACCCAGTCAATGGTAGGGATATATGGTCTACATTTGATTGTCCAACAACTCTGCTTCCACCCAAATAGGAGACCACCTAAGAAGAGAAAGAAGAGTAAAGGAGAGATTGTAATGGTCAAAGGCAACAAACTAACAAGGCAAGGTAAAACTGTTACATGTAGTTTGTGTCATGCTGCAGGACATAATAAAAGAAGTTCTTCAAGTGTTGCTAGTCAAAGAAATGAATCGGTGCCAAAGAAAACCACTGGAACTAAAAGAACATCAACTGTAAGTGGAACACGTATTGCTGCTGGAACAAGTATTACTGCTGGAAGAAGTATTGCTGCTGGAACAAGTATTGCTGCTGCTAAAGTTGGAACACAAGATTCACAAGTTGGTACACAAGCTTCTACTGGATCCACCTTCAAAAGAACAAAGAATTCTGCAAGTAGACTAACTCCTCAAAAGTGAATTTCATGTTGGGTTGAAAAGCCAAGACTGTTAAATTTCTGTTCCTAGACTTGTTTAATTTCTGTTCCAAGACTTGTTGTGTTTATTTGCTTGTTTTAAGACAGTTGGTTTTGAATGAAGTATGTATGTCATGGTTACTAGCAAATAAACAATGTTGCTTGTTATACCAATGGTTACTAGCAACTTTCGTATATTTGCTTGTTATACCAATGGTTACTACCATCCATTCTGAATACAGCTCAAGATATGTATCAGCTCAAATGGATACTAGCAAATATATGACCCGTATTTAGATATGTCATGGTTTATGTTATTTGCTTGTTATACCAATGGTTTACCAACTTAGAATAAGTATGTATACCAATGGTTTATTTGCTTGTTATAAGAACTGCTTATCTTATTAAGCAACACAACCTAATAACAACTTAGAATAAGTAATAAGTCAACATCTTTATATAGAACTTTAAACTTCATTAATCAAGAGAAAATTTATTGACCATTACATTATGTTATTTGGTCAATATGTTCAATTCTTAAACTAAAGATAACCCAATACATCATAAGCTATTACAAGATAAGCTATTATATCAAGTAGCAAAACAAGAAAAAAAACCCAACTACAAATTAGCCAGATCTTCAGCCTTCGATTTCCAACCTGCATTGCATTCAAAGATGATTCAAGTGCATTTCTTGATCTTAACAAACCTGGGATGATAGACACTGCACGAGCACACATAGGGGGATCAACCCAAGAGAAAATTGGACAACTAGAGCTAGAATAAGAATGAAATCGACGTCCTGGGTTTGTATCTGTCCATGATGTACAAACAATTGTTGAATTTCCACAAAAACAATTATTCTTTTAGACTTGTTGGGTTTGTTAAAAAAATTAGGGTTTGTGTGTCTTGCAGAATTGGGGAAAATGACACTATGTGTGTCTTGTAGTGTTTTTATAACAAAAACCACGGGGACCATATTTGCAATCCTATAAAACATTTCAAAAGAGAATTTAAACAAAAAGACAAACATACTTTTGATAAAAACAAGTAACGATGTAAACTTAACTGTGTTAGTGGCCAGGGAGCACGAGTGCAATGGAAGTTTCAATCTGGGGAGGCCGCCTGCACTTTCGTGAAGTTGGAAAGTAAATATGCAATTTTAGCAAACCGCAGGGAGCATATTTGCAGTTTTCTCTAATAAAAAGACATACTCCCTCCGTCCCATATTAAGTGTCCACAATGAAATCTTTTAAGTCTTTTTTCATTAACTTTGACCATAAATATTTTTGTTTGTGTTATATAATATTGAACGAAAATTATACCAACGAAAAATATATTCAAAACTCTATCCATTCATATATCTTGTATCAAGTATCATATAACATAAGAAGAAATCATTAAGGTCAAATTTAAAGAAAAAAGACTTTGAAAAAATCAAGTGGACACTTAATGTGGGACGGAGGGAGTATCATTGAATTATTCAAAACATAGTAATACAAGAACATGTCTAATGCTTGCAATCTCCTATCTCTCATTTGCCGCTTTACGGCTCATTTTCTTCCTAAGGCATCATTTTTTTATTTTTTTATTTATCCTCTTTCTTTTCTTTCTTCATTTGATACTCTTTGAATGAAGAGGATCCTTATCCTTTTTAAAAATATCATTTTACTTCTTTCTTCGTTTGCCTTGTTTCTTCATATGTTTTACAAACAAAACAGACGTATTTTTTTTGTCTTTAAATTGCCTCTTCTCAACATCTTCAACTTCACTTATAAATCCTCATTCTCACAAATAAAGGATGCCATAATAAGTATCTAAAGTCTTGATCAAAGATAAATCTCAAGGTTTGGTATTGTTTTAGTTTTCTTCTTTGTTGGCTTTTTCAGTTAAACTCAAACCATACACCATCATCACCATGACTGTTATCAACGATTCCCCACAACCCACCATTCTCCTCTCTGATAAACTCATGACAATCAATAACCTAAATAACCTAATACCCGTAACGTTAGACGTGGACGAGATAAATTATTCATCTTGGGTTTATTTTTTAATCATTCTATGTCGCGGATATTCACTCTTGGATCATATCGAGACCAAGGATGACAAGGATTCAACTACGAGCACTACTCCACCTCATGATGATGAATGGTTAAAAATCGACACGATAATCCTTTCTTGGATCTTTGTTACCATCTCTAAAACCCTACAACAACGACTTGTCGTTAACAACCCTCAATCGGCCAAACAAGCAGGGTCCATTTGGTATCATTGTTCAACAGGTTGGTCAACAACAATCACCATCAGGTTTCTCAGTTGGTTCAGGTAAACTCGCGGGTCAAGAAACCACTCTACCTCATGCCTTTACTACTGGGACACTTCAGGATCATGCTCCAGGTAGAACATGGATACAGGTGCATCATCTCACCTTAATGATTCTGTTAATAATCTTAGTGATGTTTTTAATTTGTGCATTTATCCATCTGTTGCAGTTGGTGACGGGCATTCCATTCCCGTTACCAACTCTAGAAATAGTATTTTGCCTACACTTTTTTGACCTCTTCATTTGCACAATGTCTTAATCACTCCTAATATCGTAAAAAATCTAATTTCAGTCTGCCAGTTTGTTTGTGACAATTATTGTACAGTTGAATTTGATCCTTTTGGTTTTTCTGTTAAGGACTTCCAAACTCGTCAGGTTCTGCTCCGCTATGATAGCACTGGACCTCTCTATCCTGTTACAAATCCCTCCCAATACCTCAGGTCTATCACCAGTCAATGTCTTGGACATCCAGGAAGTGAGTGCTACGCAGTGTCATTTCCAATAATTCTATTTCATGTAATAAGGAAAAGTCTCCCGTGCTTTGTCATGCCTACCAGCTTGGCAAACACATGCGACTACCATTTGTTAGTTCATCTACTTTTGTTCGGTCTTCTTTTGAGATTATTCACTCGGACTTGTGGACTTTCCCAATTCAGAGTCTTTCTGGATTTCGTTACTATGTTTTATTTTTAGACCATTATTCACAATTTGTCTAGGTTTATCCTTTAGCAAATAAATTTGATGTTTTATCCAAATTTATGTTATTTCATTCTTTTGTTAAAAATCAATTCAAGACTGATATAAATTCGTTTCAGTGTGACCATGGTAGTGAATTTGACAACCACGTATTTCATAAATTATTTGCCGATAATGGAATTCAGTTCCATTTCTCTTGTCCACGCACTTCTCAACAGAATGGAAAATCTGAGAGGATGATTCACACCATTAATAACATTATTCGGACATTATTGTTCCAAGCTCACCTACCACCCAATTATTGGGCTGAAGCCCTCAATATGGCTGTTTACTTATTAAATATTTTACCATCACGCGCCATTGAAAATGAAGTTCCCTTTACCCGCCTTTTCGGAACCAAACCCGATTACAGCCTCTTACGTGTTTTTGGCTATCTTTGCTATCCCCACCTTGATACTAAACACAAACTTGGAGCCCGGGCAACACCTTAAATATTTTTGGGGCATGCCTCTAATCACCATGGCTATCGTTGCCTAGACTTAAACACAAATAAAATTATCATCTCACGCCATGTTACATTTGATGAAACGGTCTTTTCGTTTAGTTCCATGACACCCAATGTAAGTCCCTCATATGATTTTTTAGATGACGCCTCAAATGTCATCTCAAATATAATCAAACTAACACCTACACCTACTACCACTTCACCAACTGATTTACCTCAACCAAACACTCCTGTTACCATTAACCCCACTATTCACATTGATGAGCCCAATTCACCAGCCCAGACACAAATTACCACCTTACCTGCTACTGAAACCACCTCACATATTAACATCCCACTTCTAACTCATGCAACAAATAACAGTCCAAGTAATCAACAACCCAACCCTGTTTCTGTTTCCCAAGATCCATCATCTACAACCATTAACCTAAACCCGGTTTTGACTCATCTCATGGTCATACGATCTCGTGTCGGGACTAATCGTCCCACTCAGCGTTTAAATCTTTATGTGTCGTCTATCTCCCCTTTACCAAAATCATATAATGCGGCATTTAATGACCCTAATTGGCAAAATGCTATGACAGATGAGCACAATGCACTTATTAACAATAACACTTGGATTATGGTCCCTCGGCCCATGGATGCCAATATTATTCGCTGTATGTGGTTATTTCGCCACAAGTTTTTAGCATATGGTACCCTCAGTCGCTACAAGGCCCGACTAGTAGCGAATGGCAGTACTTAGATTGAGGGTATAGATGTTGATGAGACTTTTAGCCTGGTTGTTAAACCAGGTACTATTCGGACGGTCCTTAGTTTGGCTCTATCTTGACATTGGGCCCCATGGTTGTTTTACACCCGAGGTACTATTCAGGTCTACTCAAATAACGCGACTCCTTAGTTCTTTGGCTCTATTACACCTTCTGAAGCACAACCATCTAATAATGGCGAGAATGCACCCAGTTTACCACCCCTACTCTTCCCCAACACACAATAAATGCCATAGACTGTTTACATGCATCAGTCTCCTGGCTTTCGGGATCCTGCACATCCTGATTATGTTTGTTTATTATAGAGATCTCTTTACGATCTCAAGTAGGCTCCTCAGGCTTGGTTTTAGCGTTTCACTGCTTATGTTCTTTGGGTTGGATTTACTTATAGTCGTTGTGACACATTATTATTTATCTATCGATAGGGGACTAATACTGCTTATTTATTATTGTATGTTGATGACATTGTACTTACAGCTTCTTTAGAGAGTTTGTTACAGAGGGTTATAGGTTCTTTGCATAATGAGTTTTCTATGACGGATTTGGGACCCCTAAATTATTTTCTGGGCATATCTGTTACATGTGATTCTTTGGGGATGTTCTTGTCTCAGCGTAAGTATGCTACCGAGATTTTAAAGCAAGCTCACATGGCTAATTGTAACCCCAGTCGGACTTCGGTTGATACTGAGACTAAACTGGGTGATGATGGTGATCCGGTGTCTGATCCGACCTTATATCGGAGTCTTGCAAGTTCTCTTCAGTATCTCACTTTTACTAGACCTGATATTTCCTATGTTGTACAATAGGTTTGCCTTCATATGCATGACCCACGGGAGCCTCACTTCTTGGCTCTCAAGCGGATTTTACGGTATGTGTGGGGTACTTTAGACTATGGACTACAATTACTTTCCTCATCTACCTCCTCATTGGTAGCTTACTCGGATGCTGATTGGGCTGGTTGCCCCACCACTCGGAGATCGACTTCTGGCTATTGTGTATTTCTTGGCAACAATTTGCTCTCGTGGTCCGTTAAGCGTCAACCGACGCTTTCTCGTTCTAGTGTTGAGGCCGAGTATCGGGGTGTTGCTAATGCAGTTGCTGAGACATGTTGGTTACGGAATCTTCTGCGTGAGTTGCATACTCCTCTGTCATCTGCTACTCTTTGTTTACTGTGACAATGTCAGTGTTGTCTATCTGTCTTCTAATCCGGTTCAGCACCAACGTACGAAGCATATTGAGATTAACATTCATTTTGTTCGAGATTTGGTAGCCAGAGGTCAAGTCATGGTTTTACATGTGCCTTCACTCTATCAATATGCCGATATTTTTACTAAAGGCTCGCCCACCACGCTGTTTGAGGAGTTTCGATCCAGCTTGAGCGTTCGATGTCTTCCCGCACAAACTGCGGGGGAGTGTTAGCTGTAATTTGATTGTAACAACAAAGTGATAAGAGTAATTAGCTGTCCATTAGTTGTACATTATAATAATTAGAGGGTAATTCCAATTTACCCAAAATAGACTATTGATAGACCCTATATGTAGTGTATATCCATGGTCTTTCTAATCACTCAATAAACACATATCTTCCAATTTACAGGGGGATGGGTTGAGATTGTTTAGGAGTATGCCTGGTTTGGGTTTGTGTTATGACAATTGGACGTTTTCGGTTGGTTTGGGTATTTGTAGTGGGATGTATGCCATTGAGTTGGGTAGTCAAGTACATGCGAAAGTGATTAAAACTATTTATGATCCAGGAAGTGATGTGTTTCTCATGAGTTCGTTGATTGATTTGTATTGAAAATGTGGGCTGGTGATTAAAGCTAAGCAAGTTTTTGATATGGCGGGTGTTGCTGATGTGGTTTTGTGGACGTCTATGCTTGGCGTGTATAGTAGGAATGGGCATCATAAGGAAGTAATTCGATTGTTTAAAGAGATGTTAGCAAGAAAAGTTAGACCGGATGGGGTGGCTTTTGTAACCGTTATCTCAGCTTGTGGTCACACGGGCCAGGTTGATCTTGGGACCGAGTACTTTGAGTCAATGAGTCGTGATTTTGGGCTAAACCCGAGTCCTGAGCACTATGGGTGTCTTGTGGATTTGTTTTGTAGGGCGGGTGAGTTAGGAAAGGCGTGGTATGTGGTTAATAATATGCCAAATAATGTGAATGCAAGTGTTTCTGTTTGGGGAGCATTGTTAACTGTGGAATAGAATCAATGAACAAGCATCATTTTATTTGATTATGTATGCTAACAATCTTATCCTTGTTTGTTTTTTTATCACACAAAAGAAACAACACGCAAAATTTAAATATGAAATGAACAAAACGAATACCACACTATAGGACTATACACTCTTAGCTGTTCACAACAGCACAATTCCTTCGGATTTCACCGAGGTTCCGGTTTTGACTTCAATTTGATTCATTTTCACCATAGATAATGCAAACTCACTGAAGAAATTCTGGAGTGATCCTTGAAGGAGTTGGTTAATGTATGTCAATGTGTTCGAGTTCCTTGTCAAGGCTGAATCAGACTCAACTTTAGTCGGCTACCAGGATCCATCTCAACTTTAGTTGTATTGTCATTTTGTGTCCTGCACTTTCTTCATCTGAGATTATCAGCATATTCACTATCGAGTGAGGGGTCTCTATCTCCCACACCCGTGAAATTATATAGACGATTTGAGAACGATGGACAATGTGAGATACCAATAGTATGAGCCCCTGTATCAGAATGCATCAAATTTTGTCAGATGTCATTATACCAAAACACAAAGCATCAATCATCAATAAAACTAGAAGTAGAATATAACATACCCGAAAGTAAAACAAGGTCCTTTACATCAAGACTTTTATTGGCAAACTTCTGTATGAGGACAGTGATGTTGTCGAATGGAGCTGGGATTTGGGCTAACGCCTCGGATGCATTAGAAAACAAACCGTCTCTTCGACCTGTTGGTACCTTCCATGAAGGACCTCCCTTCAATTAATATAAAATGACAACGAACGCATTTATAGAAATTGGTTTTTATTTTATTTCACGCGGTCTTGTATATGGTAAAACTCTAAATTCTTACAGTGGCAACAATGGAGTCTCTACTAGCAAGAGCAATGATATTAGCACAAGAAACAACTCCAGGACATTCTGCTTCAACCAAACTCTTTATTGCATCAATGAAACCAAACCCTCTTACTGTTTGGTTGGGGATTGCCACTTTCTCTGTTTGATTCCCTGAAGCTGAAGTAAAGTTCAAAAGGATTGATGCATCACAACCCTGTCCAAAACAAAATTAATAAAGTTAGTAATCGCTAAATCATCATCAAACGCTTAAGACATAGCATGGATATCGGTTTAGGCGCATAACAATATGCAAAAGCATCCTAGCAGAATTACGAGTTTTAGTGTATTTGTTTTCGTTTACAACGTACTTCAGGGATCAAGTCCTCAAAAGCTGTTTAGTACTAACATAATATTCATTTCAAGTTAGCTTAAGTGAGTTACAACGTGGTTTTAATTGACATATCCAAAGAAATCAAAGTGTGATAATGACATTACAAAATGAAAGTGTGATTAATAACCAAATTAATGCTGCATTATTGTTATGCTGTGTAGTACAACGTAACAACACATTTTTGCTCTGGTTTAGTGAGGCATTGTAAATTTGAAACAACATCATAAGTTCATAACACAAAGAGAAAACACGGAAAAAGATCATATGCGCGTACCCTGACGAAACAATCATGGAAATTCATTCGGATAAGAGCAGCTGCAAGTGAAGGAGCATTCGGGATATGCTTGTTCACATAATCTTGCACTATCTTTTCAGCTTTTGGGCAGGAACTCGTATAAAATCCTAATTGAGCAATCCAAGAATCGCTAGAATAATCAAAATCGAGCAAAACCCTTTCATTGCTTCGACTTTTTCCCTTCTCTTTGACTCACTTTTGTTGTATGGATTCTTTCAACATAGGTCACTATATATAAAGAGTAAGCAAGTTATGCCTGGATTAAACAAACATAAAAATAATTGAGATTAGTTAGACTTAGTCAGAATAATTAACCAAAAGTATAAACAATGTGTTACTCAACAAATGTCACCTAATATTCATATGCATGCATGAGTGACGTAAGACTCAAATACATAAAAACTCCCACAGTTGGTATTCATATGGGTCTCATGGAAGATATGATGTCAATGATTATTTGTTTACAAACTGGAGAGGGTGAGAATTGAATATATTAAATTAATAAAGATGAAAGAATATATAATATTTGAGGTTTTGGTTAACCTGCTACCTTTTAGTATGCGGACATGCAGAACATGTAAATAGTACATGCAGAACATGCAAATAGTTTAACATGTTCATTTTGTAATCATTGATACTAAAGTAAGAAAATCTTTAAACACAAGCACATAAATTTAAAATTTGATAATTTACGTGGGATTACTAGCTAGCTTTTATCATAAGTTAGAACAATCTATTGTACGAGAAAGTTTCTTTGACTTGAGTCGTCACAAGGATAAAGACATTGCATTTCCTTTTGCTCAATTATTAAAATTAAAAAACATTTGAATATTCCCCCTAAGTTTAAATCTGATTATGAAGAACTCAAATCTCAATTTGAGTAACAAATACAACTTCACAAACTCATCTCAATCAGCAAACTAAAAAATAAATCTATCCACCACAGCTAATCTATTATGGATCTATGATCTTGATTGATTATAGTTCTATTACAAATGAAACTCAATAAGATCAAGATGATCTAAAATTAGAGTTTACAATGATTTAGAGAGAGAGAGAGGAGCGTTTAGAGAGAGAGAGAGATGGTTCAAAAGGAAAGACTCAGGAAAAGACCCAGGCTTTTATAGCATTGACCCAAACCGACTTAACACTTCTTCATCATAACAGGAACAGCCCACCATCTTTCTTACTCTTGCCATATAGCTCAAAAACCTTTATCTACAAAACCTGAAAAACAAACTTGACATAATAAGTCCCTGAACTATTTTTCCAGGTGAGAAGAAATATTTTAACATCCCCCTTCATCTCAACCTGGTAAATATCAAACATTCTAAGATTTTCCAAAAAACCTTTATGTTGTAATGTACCAAATCCTTTGGTAAAGATATCTGCAATTTGATTTGTAGAATCTACTTTCACAGTTTTAACCACAACTTTTAAAATCTTTTCTCTAACAAAATGCCAATCTATTTCAAGATGCTTTGTTCTTTCTTGAAAAACAAGATTGGCTGCAATCTTAATTGCAAAGTTACTGTTACAGTAAAGATTAACAGGTAAAAGATTTTTAATTATTAAATCTTTTAAAAAATTTAAAATCTAGATTACTTCACTGGTGACTGAAGCAAGAGCTCTATACTCTGCTTCAGTAGATGATTTAGAGAGAGTGTTTTGCTTTTTACTTTTCCAAGATATTAAAGAATTATTCAGAAAATACAATAACCAGTAACAGATTTCCTGGTAATAACACACTTAGCCCAATCAGCATCAGAAAAAGCACTAAAAGACATACCAGAAGTCTTGACAAAAATGAATTCCCAAACCTGGACAACCTTTTAGATATCTCAAAATCTTGAAAGCAGTTTTAAGATGAGACTTAAGAGGAGAATGCATAAACTGGCTCAAACAATGCACATCATATAAAATATCAGGCCTAGTGTTAGTTAGGTAAATAAGTTTACCCATTAACTTTTGATAATCAGTAATATTCTCAAGAACTGGATCACATGTTGTAGCTTCATTAGAAATGACCAATTTAGATAATAAAGGAGTATCAATAGGTTTACAAGAAAGCATCCCATATTCAGATAACAAATCCAAAACATACTTTCTTTGATTAAGACAAATACCCTTATCAGTATCAAGAACTTTAATTCCAAGGAAATATTTAAGTTTTCCCAAATCTTTAATCATAAACATAGATTTGAGAAAGACCTTAAAATTTTCAATTTCAGCAACATTATTACCAGTAATAATAATATCATCTACATATACAAGTAAAGCAAGAAAAACACCCTTATCAGTCTTAGTAAAGAGATAATAGTCAGACTTGCTTTGACTGAAACCATTTTCAATCAAAGTTAAAGTTAATTTAGCATTCCATTGCCTGGGTGCTTACTTTAACACATATAAAGATTTTTTAAGCTTGCACATCTTGTTACCTGAAGGAAAATATCCTTCAGGTGGTCTCATATAAACATCCTCATCTAAATCACCTTAAAGAAAGGCATTGTTCACATCAAGCTAAAAAATAGGCCAAGACTGAGAAACAGCAACATTCAATAAACATCTAACAGTGACCATTTTCACTACAGGAAATAAAATTTTCCACATAATCAATACCTTCCTTTTGACCAAAACCTTAAGCCACAAGTCTATCCTTAAATCTATCAATCTCACCACTGGATTGAAATTTAATCTTATAAATCCACTTACTACCAATGGCTTTTCTACCTTTAGGAAGATCTACAATTTCCCAAGTGGCATTCCTAAGTAAAGCATTCATTTCTTGATTCATAGCATCAATCCAATAAGGAAATTTAGAAGCTTCAGAAAAAGACTTGAGCTCAAAATGTTTATTTAGTTGAGTAATAAAACAATAATTTTCATAATTAAGCTTGGAATATCCAACATACTTTTCAATCCCATATTTAACCTTTGAATCCACAACAAAATCATTGTAATTTTTAGGAAAAATACTTTTTTGACCTTCTTAGATTTTGATTATCCTGAGAAACAATATTTGGATTTTGATCCATATTACCCTTAGAAAATACATTCTCTTCAAGTGTGATAACCTCCTCATTCTGAGTGGCAAAATTGTTATCACTGCTATCAGCATCATTTCCCAAATTGATTAAAAAATCAGTAGTGACAGAAATTCCACCAGACTCAGAAGAGCTGCTACTAGCACTCTGTGACTTTTTACTGTCACAATTCAGATTAGGGTCTACTCTCTCATCATCATTGGGTATCTCAGGACATTCAAGGTTAAAAAAGTTTATATGATTAACATCTTAAAATACATATTCAGTAGCATCTTTTATTTTATCAGAATCCTTAAAAGGAAAAATTATTAGCCTTAAAATATGGTGACAAACACGGAATTACGTTAGTTTATTTATAGCATGACACATTGGGACTAATAATGACAAGCTACGATAGTTGTGTGTCACTAGGACTATAAATACCCCTTCCATACTTCCATGGAGGGGTGAAGTTCACTTTTGTAAAAGTGTGTGTGTGTGTGTTCTCTCTCTAACACATACACTCTTCCCATCTCTTATTCCTTTTACTCTAATAAAATGGCTTTACATTTATTTCACTTTACCATACCTCCAGATCTGTTTTAATCCCTGATATTATATGTCATTTACAATCTACAAAAATGTTCTCAAAGAACTTAACATCTCTTGAAAAAATGAACTAATGCTTATCAAGACTACATAACATATATCCTTTCTTAACACTAGAATACCCAATTAAAACACACTTTCATATCTGCTTCCAAACTTATCACTAGAATTGACAATGGTAGCAAAACACAAACATCCAAATACTCTTAAATGAGAGAGAGTAGGATATTTTTTATATATCATCTCATAAGGAAATTTTCCATTTAGCACAGAGGAAGGAAGCCTGTTAATAAAATAAGTAGCAGTTATGTCACTAGCTATCATATTGATGACCCAGAGGATGCTGATAGCTGTAGTTAGTTTACTTTTCTGTCATGTCACTAGCTATCATTATGTTAGCCTACAAAGTATTATGAGTTATTCCTAGCTAGCACGGCGGTATGACTTGTATTTTCTTTCATTTCTGTATCAAACTATCATGTATGTTTTCCAGGTTATATATGAAATGGATATATTATGTCATGTCAATATGATCTTAAATTTACTATATACCTCTCTTGTGTTGTGATCTCATTTTATTTATTGTGTATATGTCATGTCGATCTCATTTTGGTTGTATATTTCACTGTATGATGTGATATCATTTTATTTATTATGCATATGTCATGTCGCCTTTATGATTGTATGAAATCTAACGTGTATTATATTTTTTTGTGATTTGAAGAAAATGCCACTAAGAAAAGGAACCAGAACCAGAACTACCGCCGCTACTGCCACTGCCACCACCCTAATGACAGATGCTGCTATCAGGACATTGATAGCCCGAGGCGTGGCTGATGCTTTGGCTGAGCAAGAAATTTAAAGAAACACTAACCTCAATGGCGATGGAAGCCAAGGTTCTAGAAGTGGTATTACGAGACCTGTGTGCCCTACTCGTGAGTGTACCTACAGTGACTTCCAAAAATGCCAAGCCTTGAACTTCAAGGGTACTAAAAGAGTTGTTGGTCTAACTCAATGTTTTGAAAGAATAGAGTCTGTCTTCCATATCAGTAACTCTGCAGTCGAGAACCAATTCAATTTTGCTACTTGCACTCTTTATGGAATTACCTTAACATGGTGGAACACCCATGTCAAGACAGTTGGTCATGATGCCGCTTACGATATGCCTTGGAAAACACTTATGAAAATGATGACTGCTAAGTACTGTCTTTGAAATAGGATCAAGAAATTTATGGCACCCCGTAAAAATTAGGTTTTCTTTTCCTTAAGTAAAATTTATGTGCTGTAAAGTTTGAAAATTTAACCGTTAATCTCAACAAGAAGTCATTCTATGATCGTCATGCATTACTCCTCGTCATGAAAAGTTTAATAAGCACGCGAATATCACCAATGTTGCTCTTGTGTCTAAAAGGATATTTTAGAACGTGTAGCGATAAAAACCATACTTATTCCACATTTAGGAAACAAAGCCACTTACTCGTATCATTTTGCAAAAAAAAAAGAAAAAAAAGGATACGTCTCATCACCTGGCACTCTTCTCTCATTCACATGCCACAATACTGATTTAAAATACCAAAAGAAGTCAAGGAAGGCATTTCTTAATAGTGTCATGATGGCAAATAGTTTCATAAAACATCATCATGACTAGATTTCCTAATAGTAAAACACCAATAATACCATTTCTCATGCAAATGGAAAAGTTTCAGGAACCGAGTGATAAATTGAGTATAAATCAGGCCATGCATGCATGCTTTTAGCATATCTAAACCTTGAAAATAAGAAGTAAGCAATAAGGTTCGAGTCTAGGACTTTTATGGGATTCACAAGTCTAGAGATGCCTGGTTTTAAAAGGGTAGAAGCGAGGAGGGTTCAAACTCTCTTGACACCATCAACATTCTTCGCCGACTAGCAACACTTGGACCTTCGTAAGTCATTCTTGTAGCTTAACATTCATCATGCTATGTCACTTACCCTTGTAGTCTCACTCACGACTAAAAACCAAAGCACGTCCGGTTGGCAAGCTAGACAAAAGCCTTGGCTTTGCATAACTAGTGCACGACATATAGCCCATGTGTGGTTTGTATGTACGTATGCATGCAAAGACCTAGTCATACCATGCCTAAAATAACAACGTATAATAAAACTTTAGACAACGCATCATGCGTATAAACAAATAACGAACCAAGAGATTTTGTAAAAACCTTAAACATGTTGTGATCAAAATACGTTGGCTCACTAGGGACTAATAAATCTTAGGTTTACACGTGAGATGTTGTAGAGATTCTTATGCTGCCATTGTCGTAGTTGTTGGGTTGCAAAGGACGCAACCATGTCCTTGTGTCTCGATATTAAACCAACCTCGTGACTAACCGTATAACCTAGACCAAGTCGGAGGAGAAACGACTTGAGGACGTGCCAATCGTTTGAGATTTTCCTGAAGTATTTCCCGAAGACTTGCCGGGTCTTCCTCTGACTCGACAAGTGAGAAATTCCAGATCGATTTGATACATGGTGCTGGCACAGGTAGCTACGTAGACACCTTATCGATTAGCTCCATTGAAATGAAGAAATTGTTTAAACCACTCCTGAGCTTTCCGTGACAAAGGCTCATAAGACCTAATTCCTCATTTGGGGAGCTCCAGTCTTGTTTTGTCTAAGAAGAAGGATGGCTTATTTTGATATGAGGCATCAACTATCGGGAAATTGAACAAGCTACAACCGTGAAGGAATCGTTATCCACTCTCGAGGATTGACGATTTGTTTGATCAACTTCAGGGATCGAGTATCTACTCGAAGATCGATTTGAGGTCGGGCTATCATCAGTTACGAGTTCGTGAAGGAGACATTCCAAAGACCGCTTTTAGGACTCGTTATCGTCATTATGAATTTCAAGTTATGCCATTTGGTTTGACGAACGTACCAGCGGTATTTATGGATCTCATGAATCGTGGTTTGCAAGCAATTAATTTAGATAAATTTTGTGTTATCTTTATTGACGATTATCCTCATCTACTCGAAGAAAGAACCTAAGGCAAAGAACATGAAGAGCATCTTAGGGTTAATCCTAGTAGAGTTAATAAAGATAGAGGAGATGTACGCTAAATTCTATAAATGTGGATTTTGGATTCCTATAAGGTACAGTTTCTCAGCACATGATCGATAGTCAAGGCATTCACGTGGATCCTGCCAAGATTAAATCCATAAGAGATTGGGCATCTCCTAAGACTCCAACGGAGATAAGTCAATTTATAGGTCTTGCCGATTATTATCAGAGATTCATCGAAGGATTTTTGAAGGTTGCTAAGTAGATAACCAAGCTTACTGAGAAGAAAGTTGCCTTTGAATGGGGTGACAAGCAAGAAGAGGCTTTTCACACATTAAAGAATAAGTTGTGTAGCACACTATCTTTAGCTCTCCCTCAAAGAGCTTGAGAAATTTCATTATTTATTGCAACGCTATCACTAAAGCGATTGGGTGCTATTATTGATGAAAAAACGAGAGGTGATTGCATTTTGCATCCGACAGTTGAAGAATAATATGAAAAATTATACTAACTCATGATTTGGAACTTGGTGCTGTGGTGTTTGCTCTAAAGATTTGGAAACGGCACTACTTCGTACGGAACCAGAGTACGGTTGTTCACAGATCATCTAATAAGTGTTCTACAACAAATACTTTGACCAAAAGAGTTGAACCTGAGGCAACATCGTTGGGTTCAAAGTTTGCTCAGTGATTACGATTTGAAATCGTTATCCACTTAGGGAAAGCTAACGTAGTGGCCGGTGCCTTAAGCCGTAAAGAACGGATTAGTGTAACACCCACCATTTTTACAATTATAACAGCGGAAGATAATTTGGGTATTACTTCATGGGATACAAAATCATAATAATGTAAACAACTTTAAAAGAGACGTTTGTTGGAAAAATTTAGTTATCATTCATTATTAATCAGAGTTTTTACAAACATGCAGGTCCCAAAATCTACAACATCATGTTTGAATGATAACAGTTCAGCATCTTCGAGTCCTCATGCACTCCGTACGCCAAACTTACTTAATTACTGAGATAAACATGCTAATAAAAAGGTTCAACAAAAAGGTTGAGTGAAATTCAGCTAGGTTGAAATGTAATAGTTAAATTCAGTTATCATAATTGAACTGTTTGGCTATGTAGGAATAATTGTTATGAAGAACATTATTGTCATAGTGAACAGAATTATCATCCTTAACTCATGAATCACATAAAGAGATATATTAAAAGGATATTGGGAGGATACTTACCCAAAGAGACATTGAGAGATATTTACCCAAAGAGATTGGGAGATATTACCCAAAGAATATTGGGAGATTTACCCAAAGAGAATATTGGGAGATATTACCCCATACAAAGGATAGTAGAGTAGTCACATCGCTCAGCAAGTGGGAGAGTGACTACCCAATCGATATTTTTCCATGTACCTAGGTAATATTATATCAGGATTGCATATAGTTTAACATAACCTTGCATTCATGGATTTTATAGTAGGGTCACGGGTTTATAAGATTTGTTATGATTATGTATTTATTAAGTCTTTGAAAAAAGTAATCACTAATGTTATGAGATAAAGGGAGTATGTAAAGAGTTTATGTTAACAAGCATGTATCCCCCTCGCGGGTTTATAAAATATGTAAATAAGTAAAGGCGAGGCTATGAACTTCACCTGATATGTAGATGTAATAAATATTCTGAAATGAAAGCTGACGACCTTATCACAATCTTAACCAGGGAATGTTGATATAGTAAAATGATAGTAAATAGCCACGTCACACAACCTGAGTAGAATATGTCAAGTCTTAGGAAGATTGTACTTTAGAACTTTAGTTGTAAGAGTTATGAGTTTGATTGAAGAGTTTAGAATTATTGTATCACTCTTCGGGCATCATAATTCAGAAGTTATTCAGTAAACGTTTTGAGGAGCTAGGGCACTTTTAAATCGTTAAACCCAACAACTCAGTCAGAAAGTAACTACCAGATGATGTAACTCCTTAAATATGAAGTTCCCTAGTTATTGTGAATACGATATATCGGTTTTAAGTGTTTTATCAATATCTGGAATGTTTAAGCACGAGAAGAGTTAAATACAGTTATGTCAAATATTGTTTTGAGCTTGTTTTATACTTTTTTAAAAATGTTACATTTTAGCCCTGGGGGTTTGAAAATTGCAAGTAGACCCTAGGGTTTGCATTTTTTAAGGACTTTGGTCCTTAACTTTTATTGATTTACCAAGTAAACCTTGACTTTGAAACGTGCATAAATAGACCCCTATAGTTATAACTTTGTTAAAATGACATATTCAGACCCCTTTAGTTATAAGTTTCAGAAAGTTTACGATATATACCCCTTGCTGGATTTTAATTACAAAAATGTCCAAATTGCAGACAAGCTTATTTTAACTTTCATTAGAACTTTTATAAGTTATAATAAACTAAAATACGAAGTTTTAACGCCAAATCACAAGTTTTTAAAATAATGATTTCGTTAAGCTTGGATGCAATAACAGGCACGGTCAAATTAGGGTTTCAAAATGTAAATGCGCCGGTTTTAAGGTCAAATTCCTTCATTAATCAATAAAATAGTTATTTTAAGATTATTTAAGCATGCTAGGATAGATTATAACAATATTTAATCATTTATAAACATTTATTTTTAAGAAAAACGCGAAATTAGGGTTCGGGTTGTACGGTCTTTTGGATAAATACAGAAATGAGCATGAGAGTTATGAAATTTTAACAAGAGTTTAGTTAGGATCATTTACTGAACATCATAAGGGTGTACAGTAGCAGAACTAAGAATATGGTGAGTTAAATACCATACAGTTTTTGGTAAACTGTCAACCATCAACGGATTTGAGAAGTCTTTACCAAGAACTGTTTGATCTCGGACTAGCCAACTCTTTACCAAGAAGCAAGGTGAGTTGATAACCATTTGTTGTGTGGTGGTTAGCCATCACTCAATCCATTCTCACTTCCATCAGTCTTGTTCTTTAGATTCTACTTATGAGAGCTTCAGCTTCCTCATTAGCTTCTTTCTCTTGCCTTTGAAGTCTTGCAAGATCATCCAGAAAGACTTGTTCTTCCTCTCTTGGACTTCTTCTCTTTTCGTCTGATTTTGAAGAAGAGGTGTTTGTGGAAGAATACGAATGCCAGTAAGGAACTTCAAAACAGTCTTGAGCAGATTCATCTTCTATTTGAGAATTCCCTGAATCAATTTTGTCTTTTGTACCTGAATCTTGTTTAGATTCTTGTTGACCTGCATGAAGGTTAGCTTGATTCTCTTCACTATCATTATGATAGTTCATAGAATCAGTCAAATAATCAAGGTCAAAAAGCCAATTTGGTCCTTTCCCTGCAACATTGGGTTTGTTCTCTAAGAATTTTATGTGCAGGTTTTCTTCAACTCTTTTGGTTACAAGATTGTATACTCTAAAAGCCTTGCTTTGTAGAGAATACCCAACCAAAAATCCCTCATCAGATTTTCCAGCAAATTTGCCCAAGTGGTCTATGGTATTCAAGATGGTCACATGGCACCCAAAAGGTCTTATATAACTTATAATTGGTGTTTTACCAGTTAAAAGTTCATAAGGTGTCTTATTATGAGGCTTGGTCACTAATACCCTGTTAAGAACATAGCAAGCAGTACTAACTGCTTCAGCCCAAAAAGTGTTAGGTAAAAATGAATCTGCAAGCATGGTTCTTGCTGCCTCAATAAGGGTCCTGTTCTTTCTCTCAGCAACTCCATTTTGTTGTGGAGTTCTGGCATTGCTATATTCCCTCTTGATCCCTTTTAAACCACAGAATTCAATAATATCCCTGTTTTTGAATTCTGTTCCATTATCACATCTAATGGTTTTAACCTTTTGATTCAATTGGTTCTCTATTTGTCTTATAAAGTCCTTAAGGATTGCACTAGTTTCATCCTTAGTTCTTAAGAAAAATGTCCAACTAAATCTGCTAAAATCATCAGTGATAACCAAACAATAGGTCTTATGGTTTATGCTCCTTACAGATGTAGGTCCAAACAAGTCCATATGAAGAAGTTGTAGGGTGTGGCTAATAGAGCTAACTAACTTGGCCTTACAAGAAGCTTTGTGTTGCTTTCCTTTCTGACAAGCAACACAAGTGTGGTCATTTTGAAAAAGCTTTGTAGGTAAACCTCTTACAAGGTTTCCCTTCACAAGTCTATTTAGGTTTTTGAAATTTACATGACCCAACCTCCTATGCCATAAGTTAGATTCATCAGTTGTAGCCTTTGCAATCAAACAAGCCAATCCTCCTAAAGGAACAATGTTCTCTAAATTGAAACTGTACATATTGTTTTGTCTGGGAACTTTAAGTAATATTTGATTTTCATCAGGTAACTTAAAGTCTGGAGACAAGATAAGACATTCAGTGTCAGTAAACAGAACCTTGTTCATTTTGTCACACATTTGTGACACAGAAAAGAGATTGAAATGCTGAAGTTCTTTTACAAAGCTTACATCCTCAAAATCTAACTTACCAGTTTGTATTTTACCTTTCCCAGTAATATATCCTCTACTACCTCCAAAGGCAACAGGGCCACCATTAATGTCTTGATAGTCAGCAAGGTAAGCCTTGTTCCCTGTCATGTGCCTGGAACATCCACTATCAATTATTCCTTTATTCTTTAAAGTTCTGTGTGGATTTTCCTGCACATTCAAAAGAAAGAGATTAGTCTCTCTTAGGGACCCAAGCCTGTTTGGGCTTGAGTCTGCCTAGTGGATCTTTTAAAGATGAATGATTTCTAAGGCTAGATCCACCATTGTATTTGGAGAGGATACTATTGTTGTATCCAGGTTTGCTCCATTTACAACTTGCTGAGGACTTAACAGCAATTACCCATTTTTCCCCAACAGTACTAACTGCTTTTACCTTAGCAATATAAATCTTTTGGTTTGCCAATTTTGTTCTTAGTACTGTTGTTCCTTTTAAAGGCCTTGAGGATAGTGAATGAGTTTTGCTAAAAACATTTTGTGGTCTTACATCATTCACAGAGGGCTTAACAGTATTAACTTTCAGAGCAGTGCTTGTTAGTACTGTCTGTTTGTTAATATTTTGTCTAGCAGTACTAACATAAGCTTTAACAGTATTAACTGGATCAGTTCCAGTTCTTGTTTGTACTGCCAAAGGGACAAACTGATGTTGTTTATTACTCTTGAGCTCTGTCCATTTGGTTTACTCAAAGCTTGTTGTCTTATTCCCATGAAACCATTACCCCTTAGACAAATATTGTTTTATGTGCTCAACTTATTAGCCAATTGACATGATAATCACAATCTCTTATAATGACTAAAACACCCAACAGACAAAACATGCTCGTTTCATGTATCCCCACTCTCCATAATGTTTGTTGTTTAACCTTAGGTTTTTGACTATGTGTTGAATAATATCTTAACAGTTTCACTAGGATTTTTACATGCCTTTAGCAAAACTAGGTTCAAATCTTCTATTTTACATACACAGTCTCAGCATCACTATCTGATCATACTCCTCATTGATAGAGCATCCAGACCAAACCTTACTTGAACTCTACATGTATTCATTGACTGCTGTGTCAAACACTATTGTCAGATGATTCTTACTAATGTTAGAGTCCACACACAGGCTTCAACGTCATTTGGTTTGGGAGACAGTTCCACTTTTAAGTCTTTTCTGGACCATTATTTTTTTGAGAGTCGCTATTTCAACATCATCCATAAGCAGATAATTCCCTGTCATGGTGGAACACTGCTTGCCATTTCACAATTTTTAATGAAAACCTTTTATTGCAAAGGTGGATTTATCATAATCACTTCAATTGCATCTAAAGACACTTTGAAAAACTTCATAATTCCATAAGCTCAATATATTCCAATATATCTATAATCACCTAACCCAAGCCAAACATATCTCTGATCAACTCATAGAAAATTTGAGCAATTTACCAATTTTTGAAGAATGATTCCATGTTGTTACTATTAGCATCTTAAATCATCTTTTTCCTTTGAGGCTTTACCAACAAAATGTCTATATGGTAATTAAACATCTTTTATCATTCTAAATCTATGTTCCATAAATTTGATCTTTTGTCATTACAAAGGTTGATTTTGTGATGGACAACTAACTTGCTTCACTTTCTTAAACCCTGAGTATAAGCTTTAATACAACACTAGCATCACTAAGTAGCTCCTTTTGAATATCATACATCTTTTAATGTTAGCATCAATTCTTTATGCACTCCATTTGAACAAGAAGTACCTGATGTCTGATCCTGATTGTTGTTAGCCATGAAAGCATAGTTATCACATCTTCTGAATGCGAGTTTGTCCATCAACACATTCTCCATCAACTGTCACTAATGCTTGTAGATTCTTCGTTCTTCCAGTTATGCTTTCATCTCATATTCCATTCTTCTTCCCATCCCTGTTCCTATGTATCCATCCCTCTCTCCTTCTATTCTCTTCCTTTTTTGTTCTAACACTCTCTTGCAAAATGCCCGTTTTGTGCATTTGTAGCATTCCTCATTAGTTTTATCAAAACCAACAGTTCCTTTGAGCCAATCAAACTGTAGTTTTCTACAAAGTCTTCTTTTGAACTTGTTTATTCCATGAGATCATTGCACGTGACCATTTCAAGTCCATTCTGTCGAGATCATATCATCAAACCGGATCTAATCCTCATGAACCATTGAAGACAACAAGATTGACTTGCAAGCAGGAATATGATGAATGATTGATGTTTTCAATGCTTTAAACAATGACCAGAATGATTGGACACACCAAAGCAGTACTACCTTCAATTAGTACTGTTGGTGTTTTCAGAGAACACGAATCTATATTTTGGCAAGTTGGACTGATGATGCTGTAGAGGCCGTTCACATCATTTTCAAGACTCTAGATTGTTGTACATAGTCATCAAAACTAAGAACTGCCATGTCCTGGTTTGTTCTCATGATCAAGTAAACTTGTAACCAGGCAGCAGCAAGATCCTAAAAAATATGCGAATTGCATCTTCAGTAGATACACCTGCTCCAGATTCTCTAGCTGACTGAGTAGACTTGGAATGATAATTGCTACAAAAATTTTTAAAATGAAACAAGGTAATGTCCACTCACTACTCTATATCCTTTTGTGAATTCCCTCGAGTGGATACTGTGCATCCTTCCCAACTGTTGCTATCAAGATATATTCTACATTTTTTATGGATTCATCATTTTCCACAAATCTGATTTTATGCATTCACACATATCTTTGCATCAGTCCTTTTGGTGGAAATTAGCTAGATGATATCCTGGATGCCCATGCACAATGTGGTCCACTTTTCTTTCTCTCTCTCTCTAGCACCATTTTCCTCTGCTTGTGTATAAGGAGGCAAAATTTTAATTTGTCCTGTGTATCCAATGTGACCTGATACGGACCATCCCATTTTGGATAACCTCCCAAATTGGATAACATGTATGATGGGCAGATAGTGTTCTAGTTCATAGCCCATATGTCATATTCCCCTTTTTGAGAAAATAGGCAGATTCATGGTGAACAGTTTAGGAGATTGTTGTGTTGGTTTTTGTGTTTTTTCTTGTGGAGGTTGGGAGGTGGGTTTCATCAAGTGTTCCAGACATGTTTTTAGATTATGATTGTGTGAGATGAACTAAACTGGATTTGATTGTTCCCTTGCTATTCAAAGTTTCTTACAAGCTCATGATACCAATGCTTTCCTTAAAACTGAATGGATCTTTGCAGCCTATAAAGATGATAGCCCTATAAAAAAATACAACAGCAAAGTAGAAACAATGACTTGAATAACAATAAGTTTAATGCGGAATCTTAACACAATACTAAAAAAATAATATTTAACTGAATAACAACTTTGTTAAAAATGTTCTTGAGAGTTATAGATTGCTAACTATGATATGATATGATATGTAATCGTCTATTTCATATATATTCTAACTATGTCAATAGTTATCCTTTTATAGATTAAGGATAACCCTAAAAAGTCTTACATGACTTTCTGACAAATATCTCACAAATATCTTTTAAATATCTTCTCATCGGTACTAACTATTAATATAAAATCAAGATTTAGATGATATGGGTAAACTACAAACGTACTAACTATCTAACATACTAACACTTATTGTCCTGTCATACTAAGTATAACTGTCGGTACTAAGTATTGTACTGTCGGTACTAAGTATTGTACTGTCGGTACTAAGTTAAGAAAACATTAATCCTAACATTAACATCTCTTAAAAAAATGAATTGATGATTATCAAGACTATATAACCTATATCCTTTCTTAACACTAGAATACCCAATTAAAACACACTTTCAGATCTTCTTCTAAACTTATCATTAGAATTGACAAGGGTAGCAAAACACAAACATCCAAATACTCTTAAATGAGAGAGAGTGAGACATTTTTTATATATCATCTCATAAGGAGACTTTCCATTTAGCACAGAGGAAGGAAGCCTGTTAATAAAATAAGTAGCAGTTATGTCACTAGTTATCATACTGATGGCCCAGAGAATGCTGATAGTTGTAGTTAGTTTACTTTTCAGTCATGTCACTAGCTATCATTATGTTAGCCTACTAAGTATTATGGGTTATTCCCAGCTAGCACGGCGGTAGGACATTTTCTTTCATTTCTGTATCAAACTATCATGTATGTTTCCCAGGTTATATATGAAATGGGTGTATTATGTTATGTCAATATGATCTCAAATTTACTATATACCTCTCTTGTGTTGTGATCTCATTTTATTTATTGTGTATATGTCATGTCGATCTCACTTTGGTTGTATATTTCACTGTATGATGTGATCTCATTTTATTTATTGTGCATATGTCATGTCACATTTATGATTGTATGAAATCTAACGTGTATTATATTTTCTTATGATTTGAAGAAAATGCCTCTAAGAAAAGGAACCAGAACTAGAACCACCCCCACCACTGCCACTGCCACCACCTTAATGACTGATGCTGCTATTAAGGCATTGATAGTCTAAGGCGTGGCTGATGCTTTGGTTGAGCAAAAATTTCAAAGAAATACTAACCTCAATGGCGACGGAAGCCAAGGTTTTGGAAGTGGTATTACGAGACATATGTGCCCTACTCGTGAGTGCACCTACAGTGACTTCCTCAAATGTCAACCCCTGAACTTCAAGGGTACTAAAGGAGTTGTTGGTGTAACTTAATGGTTTGAAAGAATGGAGTCTGTCTTCCATATTAGTAACTCTGCAATCGAGAACCAAGTCAAGTTTGCTACTTGCACTCTTCATGGAATTGCCTTAGCATGGTGGAACACCCATGTCAAGACAGTTGGTCATGATGCTGCTTATGGTATGCCTTGGAAAACACTTATGAAAATGATGACTGCTAAGTACTGTCCTTGAAATGAGATCAAGAAATTAGAGATAGAGATCTAAAATCTGAAGGTGAAGTGTACTGACTTGGCAAGTTATACACAACGCTTTCAGGAACTAGCATTGATGTGCGGGAGAATGTTTCCCGATGAGTCTGATAAGGTTGAAAAGTATGTCGGTGGTCTTCCCGACATGATCCAAAGAAGTATGATGACGTCTAAGCCAAAAGAGATGCAGGATGCAATTGAATTTGCAACTGAACTAATGGATCAAAAGATCCGTACTTTGGCTGAACGTCAGATTGAAAACAAAAGAAAGCAAGATGATAACTTCAGAGATAACCAGAACTAAAAATAACCAAACAAGAGGCAAAAAACTGGTAGGGTTTACACTGCTGGGCCTAGTGAGAAGAGGGAGTATAGTGGATCTCTGCCAAAATGTTCCAAATGCAACTACCATCATAATGGTCTGTGTGCACCAAAGTGCCACAAGAGCAACAAGGTTGGCCACCTGGCCCAGGATTGCATGGGTTTTAGAAATGCTAACGCTGGCAACAACCAGAGATCTACTAGGGCTAATTAGAAGGGTATCGGTTGTTATGAATGTGGTGCTTATGGGCATTTTAAGAGAGAATTCCCAAAGCCGAAGAACAAAAACTGTGGCAATCAAGGTGGGAATGGTAATGCTCTAGAAAAAGTGTATGTGGTGGGTAATACGGGGACAAACCCGGTCTCTAATGTCGTTACGGGTACGTTCCTTCTAAACAACCACTATGCTTCTATCTTATTTGATACTGGTGCCGATAAGAGTTTTGTATCTACTGCATTTAGCTCCCTAATTGATATCACACCAACTACATTGGACCATTATTACGATGTTGAACTAGCCGACGGGAAAATAATCAGGATAAACACTATCATTCGGGGTTGTACATTAAACTTCTTAAATCATCCATTTTAACTTAATGCCCGTATAACTGGGTAGTTTTGACGTCATAATTGGTATGGATTAGTTGGCGAAGTACCATGTTGTCATTGTTTGTGATGAGAAACTCGTTCGTATTCCTTTAGAAAATGAGACATTGATTGTTCGTGGTGACATAAGTAACCGGGGAAACGAGACTCGATTGAACATCATCTCGTTCACTAAAACACAGAAGTACATGCTAAAAGGATTTCATGTCTTTTTGGCACATGTTACTACAAAGAAGACTTAAGACAAGTCAAAGGAGAAGCGACTTGAAGACGTACAATCATTTTAGATTTTCCTGAAGTATTTCCGGAGGACTTGCCGGGTCTTTCACCGACTCGACAAGTGGAATTTCAGATCAATTTGATACCTGGTGCTGCACCTGTAGCATGAGCACCTTATCGATTAGCTCTGTCTGATATGAAAGAGTTGTCGGAGCAACTACAAGAACTATCAGACAAAGGCTTTATAAGACCCAGTTCCTCACCTTGGGGATCTCCGGTCTTGTTTGTCAAGAAAAAGGATGGATCATTTCAAATGTTAATTGACTACCGAGAACTGAACAAGCTAATGGTGAAGAATCGTTATCCACTCCCGATGATTGACAATTTATTTGATCAACTTCAAGGATCGAGTGTCTACTCGAAGATCGATTTGAGATCGGGATATCATCAGTTACGATTTCATGAAGGAGATATTCTAAAGACCACTTTTAGAACTCGTTATGGTTATTATGAATTTAAGGTTATGCCATTTGGTTTAACGAACACACCAGCGGTATTTATGGATCTAGTGAATAGGGTGTGCAAGCCATATTTGGATAAATTTATGATTGTCTTTATTGACGATATCCTCATCTACTCGAAGAACAAGGAAGAACATGAAGAGCCTCCTAAGTTAATCTTAGAGTTGCTAAAGAAAGAGGAGTTGTATGCTAAATTCTCTAAATGTGAATTTTAGATTCCCAAGGTATAATTTCTCGGCCACGTGATTGATAGTCAAGGCATTCACGTGGATCCCGCCAAGATTGAATCCATAAAAGATTGGGCATCTCCTAAGACTCTAACGGAGATTCATCAATTTTTAGGTCTTGTCGGTTATTATCAGAGATTCATTAAAGGATTTTTGAAGGTTGCTAAGCCAATGACCAAGCTTGCTCAAAAGAAAGTCGCCTTTGAATGGGGTGACAAGCAAGAAGCAGCTTTTCAGACATTAAAGGATAACTTGTGTAGCGCGCCTATCTTAGCTCTACCTAAAGGAGCTGAGAACTTTAATGTTTATTGTGATGCGTCACATAAAGGATTGGGTGCTGTTTTGATGCAAAATGAGATGGTGATTGCTTATGCATCACGACAATTGAAGATTCATGAGAAGAATTATACTACTCATGATTTAGAACTCGATGCAGTAGTGTTTGCTCTAAAGATTTGGAGGCACTATTTGTATGGAACTAAGTGTACGCTGTTCACAGATCACAAGAGTTTACAACACATTCTTGATCAAAAGGAGTTGAACATGAGGAACCATCATTGGTTAGAGTTGCTCAGTGATTACGATTGTGAAATTCGTTATCACTCGGGGAAAGCAAACGTAGTGGCTGATGCCTTAAGCCGTAAAGAACAGATTAAGCCATTACGAGTTCGAGCCTTAGTCATGACTATTGGTTTGAATATCCCTAAACAAATTTTGGAAGCTCAAATAGAGGCACAAAAACCAGAGAACTTCAAGAACGAAGACGTAGGAGGCATAATCAGGAAGGATATACTGAAGGAAAATTTAGAACCCCGTGCTGATGGAACTCGATGCTTAAAAGACAGGAGTTGGTTGCCATATTATGATGATTTAAGGACTGTGTTTATGCACAAGTCCACAAGTCAAAATACTCTATCCATCCGGGTTTTGACAAGATGTATCAAGACATGAAGAAGCTATATTGGTGGCCCAATATGAAGGCCAACATCGCCACCTATGTTTGCAAATGTTTGACATATTCTGAGGTCAAGGCTAAACACTAAAGTCCATCGGGTTTGTTGGTGCAACCCAAGATACATCAATGGAAATAGGATTATATCACTATGGATTTTGTCATGAAGCTTCCGAAGTTGTCACAAGGTTATGACACCATTTGGGTAATTATTGACCGACTTACTAAGTCTGCACTCTTTTTTCCAATGAGGGAAACTGATCCTATGGAAAAATTAGCAAGAATGTATCTTAAGGAGGTAGTCACGAGGCATGGAATACCCGTCTCAATTATTTGTGATCGTGACGGTAGATTCGATCAAATTTCTGGAGGTCATTTTAGAAGGCTTTGGGTACTAGCTTGGATATGAGTATTGGATATCATCTAGAGACTGACGGACAAAGCGAGAGGGCTATTCAAACTCTCAAGGATATGCTACATACTTGTGTGATTGACTTTGGAAATGGTTAGGTTAAACATTTTCCATTAGTTGAGTTTTCATATAACAATAGTTATCACGCTAGCATCAAGGCTGTACCATTTGAGGCACTTTACGGTCGAAAGTGTCGTTCACCTATTTTTTGTGCTGAGGTTGGAGAAGTTCAACTCACCGGTCCAAAAATAGTTCAAGAGACAACCGAGAAGATCATTCAGATCAAGCAAAGGATTCAAGCCGCTCGTGACAAAAAAAAAAGTTACGCCGATTTAAAGCGTAAGCCAATGGAATTTCAAGTTGGAGATAGAGTTATGCTTAAGGTTTCACCTTATAAAGGGGTCGTACATTTTGGAAAACAGGGGAAGTTAAACCCGAGTTATGTTGGACCTTTCAAGGTGTTGGTTAAGGTGGAGCCGTTTCTTACAAGCTTGAGCTTCCTCAAGAGTTGAGCAGGGTTCACAGTACATTTCATGTATCCAACTTGAAGAAATGTTATTCTGACGAACCATTAGCCGTTCTGTTGGATGAACTTCATATTGATGATAAGCTCCATTTTGTGGAGGAACCAGTAAAAATCATGGATCGAGAAGTCAAACGGTTAATTCAAATCTGTATCCCAATTGTCAAGGTTTGATGGAACTCTAGGAGGGGTCCTGAGTTTACATAGGAACGTGAAGATTAATTTCAAAAGAAGTATCTACATCTCTTCACTAAAACCGTACCTTCGTCAAGTGTCGCGACTTGAGCCTTAGGGACAAGACTCTTTTAACAGGAGGAGACTATAACATTTCACATATTCAAGTCATTTTACGACTAAAATTATTCCATTATTTATTTTTAGGCTTTTATGTGTTTGCTTTTTATTTAAATCGCTTAGTTAAATCGCGTAAACTGAAAATTAACATTTAACGTGAACGGGCATTAAACAAATAAATTTTTATGTAAAGTAAGTGTTATAAAGTTATTAGGATGATAATTTATAACTTTACGATTTTTATTTTTATTGGTTACGTAAAATACGTAACATAATAAAACTACACTTTTGCATGCATGGCAAACCATAAACCCATCTACACTTCAACAAATACCCACCATTATACCCAATACCCAAAAATATATTACAAACTTATGTAAACATGCATGTTAGCCTAATCTATACACAAACATATGATTACACTTGAAATTAATTCAAACAATGATCCACTAACTAGAATAAACAACTATATGTGTTATCCAATGGATCAAAACTCAAAAGTAACATCACTTTGTCTCTTTTTTTATGTTGGCCGGGTCGGCTATAAACAAGGAGAAAATAGGGCCATCAAGCATGTATAATCTTCATTCACATCAAGTCTTACACAAAGACATTCATGCCATACTCTTACAAGACCTAAGTAATATAAAAATGCATATTATATGCCCTATCAAGCCTTACAAACCGGATACAACCTAAATGGTTCAAAACCATTTGATAGTTTGCAATAATGGTTTTATTTACATGCTTAGGCTATATATAGAAGCCATAAAGTGAAGTAACTCACACACTTAACATTGCAAGAACTCAAAGCAAGAAACTCTCTCATTTCTTCCTCTTAAGTCGTTCAAACAAACTACCCTCATACATTTTGTATTTTTGATTTCAAAGGTATTACAAGTATACTAGGGTTGATATTAAACACATCTAAGGTATTACAGAGGGTATTGAAAGCTTGGTTGGGTGATTATAAAGGTTATTCAAGTAAAGAAGATTAGGGTTTTCTAGTTTAAGTTTAGGGTTTTATTGGAAGTATTTTGGGATAAATGCTTGGGTCTTTCTTGTTTTATCACCTTCATACACTCATCTAAGGTTTACCTAAAATCCTAATCTCTTCAATATATTAATTTTATGTTTTATATAATTGTTTTGTAGTTAATCATCACCTAAGTTTATTTTATAAAGTTTACAAAATAATTACACACTTGTATAAATTTGAATTTCATTTTTCATATGATGTTATGATGCTAAAATGATGATAGAAGGCATGAACACACTTTGTATAAGTATTTGTTAATTTATAAAACTAGTTTATAAATTAATTATATAAAAGTTTATTTATTATGTTTATGAATAAATAAATATGGAGACATGTTATCTTGGACATATTTATTGGACACAAACTAGATTACTCAAATTATATCAAAGATGTGTTATTACGTAAAGTGGAGGATTTGTAGTAATTTAATTAAGTGAAAAAGTGTATAAAACAAGTTTATAAAATTAATTATATTAAAACTAAAAACCTACTGTTTTAAATTGTGAAATAAAATATTTATTTTATATTTTATTATAATATTATATTTCATGACGATTCTAAGCGTATAAAGAACTCGAAAATCCGAGTTATAACGAAGAAGTTATGAAGTTTACGAGTTTACGATAAAAAGTGATTTTATAAAAAGTAATTTTATAAAATCTCAAACTTTACATATCTGATGAAAAATATATGATATTTTTCTGTGAAATTACTTTTTACAAGGAATCCCAATATATAAGAAACTCGAAAAACCGAATTATAACAAAGGAGTTATCGAATTTACAAGTTTACGATAAAAAGTATTTTTATAAAAGTAATTTTATAAAAATACGTTACTGTTCATAACAGTGAGTTTTTGGAAAAAAATTCTTAGATTGAACTTTTAATTACTAAGACGTGGATATAAGAATCACTAAAACCGAATTAAAACGAATGAGTTATGATTTTTGCGAGATTACAATAATTAATTATATAAAAGTAGTTTTATATAATTTTACAAAAACAGTAAAAGTTAATGTTCATCGGTAGCTAAAATATTATAAATATAATATTTTGATAGAACTTTTAAATACGAAGCCACGGGTATGAATGACATGTAAAACGGAGCCGAAACAAAAAAGATATAAGGTTTTCAAAACCTTATGCACTATTTTTATACTTGTGCACTATTTTTATGAAATCAATTAAACTAATTATATAATTACAAAAAGGTGTTAAAATAAGTATTATTTATAAACGATCAATTGTTGGACAAGTATAACATTTTTACAAACACAAATACATGAACGTTTATTTTACAAAGTACAA
>BQNB010063944.1:5803-31487 GCA_026074375.1 Tanacetum coccineum | reverse complement strand
CGGAAAAACTCGAACAAGCGGATTCGAACGAGCGATCGAACGAGCGATCGAACGAGCGGATCGAACGAGCGATCGAACGAGCGAAAAACGTCACGATCGAACGAACGGACCGAACTAGTGGATCGAACTAGCGGATCGAACTAGAGGATCGAATGAATGGACCGAACTAGTGGATCGAACTAGCGGATCGAACTAGCCGATCGAACTAGAGGATCGAACTAGCGGATCGAACTAGAGGATCGAACGAGCGGATCGAACGACCGGATCGATCGAGAGGATCGAACGAGAGGATCGAACGAAGGACCGAACCAAAGGATCGAACGAAGGACCGAACCAGAGGATCGAACGAAATTTTTTTTGTGAAGAAAAGGGTTTCAGTAAAACAGCCATAACTTTTGATCCGTAAGTCCGTTTAAGGCCCGTGACCTCTCAAATCGAAGAGAAAATAAGGTCATTTCGGATTTAAAGGTTAAGGAAGGAAGAGATATTGACAAAATGATTGAAATGGACAAACAAATTAAGTTTTTAAATGAAATTCTTTATAAACGAAATCAATCAATTCGGACCATTCATATGTTAGCACCCAAATGCGCAACATATAATGGTAGATCAACCTTTGCTAATCCTAAGTACCTCAAGATAGCTTAATCTGAAAAACCATGTTTGTATGAGATCCCATAGACAGTGACTCTTGAAAAGGAGAGTAGATCAAAATTGAATAAAGACACAGTGAAACCATATGATTACACATATCAAAACAGTCTTTATGAAATTTTCAAACCACCATCCAAAACCTATCTTGATCAGTTGGAACGCGCTAAAGAAGTTAGGAAGACAATATGGAGAAAAACGTTTGTTAGGACAAAGCCAAACATTGCTAAAAACGTTGCCTTTCTACCCATATCGAAATCCATTAGTAAAAGTAGACACGCTTACAACGAAATGACAAACAACTTTAATCATTTTAGAACGATTTGTGAACAAGCTTGGTCTAATCATACTAGGAGTTCTTTTCGTAACCCAACTGCTAAGAGTATGGAAGTTTTGGATCTAAACCTTATTAATTGATCTTTCAAACAAAAACTTATACTGGCAGTCATTGTTTTGTTCATAAACTAAAAACAGAAATGCATGACGATTTGGTGTACGTTTAATCCCCTTGAAAAGGAGATTTGCACGAACTTGAATCAGGAAAAGGCTGATTTTTCAAACATATACTTGATCTATTCGAGAAGAGTGTGTGTCTATAGATGTTAAGTCGTTTTGAATTCTCTTTTCCCTTCTTAAATTCTGTCTGATTTAAATGCTAATACTGAATTACAATGATTGTAATCTTCATAAAGTCAAAGGAAACGTGGAATGTCTTGCACTAAAGCTGCAATAACAAACTGAATCTGTTTAAGATCGAAGTTTCTAATAAGCTTTAAAGAGTTTTGCTAAAACTAGAAAACACTCATTTTTCTTGAACTTTCTTTACAATCTGTAAAGACACACGATGAAAAACAACCCAGTTTGCAAAGATAATGCTCTTCAAAGTTTATTTCGAAAAGAAACATGAACAATATCATGAAATTACAAAGATTTGAAAGCTCAAATGCATGAAAGAAACTTGGCCATCTCCAGCCTCCCATTGACCCCCTGGTTGTGGCTTGATATAAATGAGGTTAAAGAAACCCATGCTGGTAACAAAAAGAAAAGTCTATGGAATACTCAGGTTGAAAATCCATCTGTTGTTCGACAACCAAAGGCTCAAGGATTCAAAACATCTGTTTTAGGAAACCGACTCTTTTTCAGAATTCTCCTGAAATGAGAAGTTTTCAAACGAATAAGTCGGTTAATAAAACTAATGCGTCGGATGGTTTGTTTTTAAACCAGTCACTCAACAGAATTGCTCGAATAGGAAAACCAAGCTGTTCGTTGATTGTTCGAAACACTAATGTGCTTAAAACCAGGAATGTTTAGAATTGGCCTCTGCCAAAACACAAACTAGGATACACCACGATTGCCTCATGCTTCTAGGAATACTAATCCTCACATGTCTAAATCTTCAGGAGTAATTCACACTACTAGTGTTAGCAGACCACAGCTTAAGTGCTATCGATTAAAGATAAGTCGTGCCAAAGCAATGTCAAGTAAAGGTAAAAAGAAGGAAGTAGAAGACCATCACGGTTTCTAGTATTTCTAGAAAATAAATATCAAGTAACTGGTGTTGTAATGATAGTTCAATCCAATACTTTGAATGAAAATGCAGTTTGTACTGAATGTGGAACATGTGTGTTTAATTTTAATCATGATGCTTGTGTTTCTCGATACTTGAAAGACGTGAATGCTAGAACTAAGAAGCTTAATGTAGTGCCTATTAGTGCTAGTAAACCCAAGAGAAAAGCAAACAAATCTGTTGCAACACCCTATAAGAAAAAACGTTTTGAATCAGGATACCACTATTTAGAAAATCAGGTTATATACGGAGTTGTATGAGAAAAAAAATACAAATTAGGAATGGAGATGGTGGATAGCTAAGAGATGTCCATCAGGTTATACGTGGACACAAAAGCCACTTAGGACCAAAAAGATATGGATGCCTAAGATTAGGAAAGATGATGAATCAACAAGTATTAGTCCTACTATAGACATTGTTTCTGAGGTAACTAATGTCTTGAAGATACAAATTTCTTAAGATCCAATTTTTCCAATGTGTCCCATCGTCCTCTAATTCTTTGCAGATTGTACAACTCATCATATTCATTTTGTTGACTTGGAGCACGAAGCACATGACGAGCAATCTCAAGCTGTTGTGTAATTTTATGGAGAAATTTCTGTGGTTACTCTTCGTTTTGGAAATGATCAGTTTGCTCTAATTCTTGGTTATGGAGATCTGATTCAAGGGAATGTCACGATCAAACGGGTTTATTACGTCGAAGGCCTCAATCATAATCTTTTCTCGGTTGGTCAATTCTGTGATGCTGATTTGGAGGTTGCTTTCAGGAAATCTACTTGTTTTGTGAGAGATCTTCAGGGAAACGATTTACTAACTGGTAGTCGTGGATCTGATCTCTACACAATATCTCTTCAAGAAACAACTTCATCAACTCCAATCTGTTTCATGGCTAAAGCTTCACCAACTCAAGCATGGTTATGGCATCGAAGGCTTTCTCATCTTAACTTCGATTACATCACCTTACTCTCAAAGAAAGAGGTTGTGAATGGCTTACCTAAGTTGAAATATGTCAAGGATCAACTTTGTTCGTCTTGTGAAATGAGTAAAGCAAAAAGAAGTTCATTCAAGACAAAAGCAGTTCCTAGTTCCAAAGGAAGGCTAAATTTGCTTCACATGGACTTGTGTGGTCCAATGCGCGTTGCAAGATTAATAGGAAAGAAGTATTTCTGGTGAGTGTTTATGCCTATTCAAGATAGCACTTGGGACTCTTTTTCCTACGTAATCCAAAACAAAAAAGGGAAGGATGACAAAGGGATGTAATACTACGAAAGTCTCAAAGACTTTCTAGCGTGTGATTCATACGCAATCTTCAAGCTCAAGTTCCTATTTACTGTTCTCGTATGAAGAGGCACCATAGTTCTTGAACAAGGGACACTCCATGGCTTATTTCCAAGAAAGAAGAAGGCAGTGAACATTAAACTTCCCTCCTCGAACTCTGAACAAAATGGCATTGTCGAAGACGAAACCCTTATGACACTTGTTGAGGCTGCTCGAACGATGGCTTTCAGCTTCTAAGCTTCCATTATCATTTTAGGCTGAAGCAGTTGCAACCGCATGCTATACTCAGAACAGATCAATCATCATATCCACTCATGGAAAGACGGCATATCACATCATAAATGACAGGAAACCTTCAATAAAACATCTTCACATCTTTGGTTGCATTTGTTACATAACTAGAGATGGGGAAAATCTGGATAAGATGAAAGAAAAAGGGGATCCATGTGTCATGGTGGGATATTCTACTCAGTCGAAGGGATATCGTGTTTACAACAAGCGAACAAGATTGATAGCTGAGTCCATACATATCAAGTTTGATGAAATCAAAGAAATGATGTCTGATCACAACAGTTTAGACCTCGCACCCACACGACAAAATGGCGTTGCTCGAAAATAAAACACTTCGGCCCCGTCCTTATGTTCAAAGGAAGTTTGATCGCAGCCAGATTCAAAGCCTCGGTCTTCATGGCAATAATGAGGTTTGAACAACGCAGTTCAAGCCTAGTTCTTCATCAAAGGACTTCTGTTCATAATCGTTTCAGAAATCGGAATCAAGACCACGAGCGATGAACAGTCATGTTCAAAGTGGTTCCAAAAAAAAAATTTATTCCTTAAGCAGTCAAGACAGCTACATCACGACAAGAGTTGGAATTACTATTCCACCATCATATAGCAATGCTGAGGACAACAGGTAAATAAATACAAAATCAGAAAAACAGAAAATTTCCAAAAAGATTCTTCTCGACATGTCTCTTGGAATCGATAACATTTACGTGCTTAGGAACTGTTGATTAAACATTGACACGGGTGTGTAATATGATGTTCGGAGCGAGGTTTCAAATAGTTTCAAAACATGTCCATTACTATTTTCTAATTGCTTATGTGCAAATGTCAGTACATAACCCGGACTTCAAATAAAGGAAAGGTTTTATCTTATCTCTCACAACGAGAAAATTAACGTTTCTCGGTCTTGAGCTGTTCTTACAAGACATTCAATGTTTTTAGCTCAAGAAAAAGGATAGTGTACGTATCAGTGCGCTTACCCTTACCGTTAGAAGAGAAGTCCTCTAAACATCTGGTTTTTTCAAAAAGATAAAACACAATTTTTTCAAGAATTTCTCGATGACAATTCATAATCTTTCAAAATTGTGTGTTCAACACTCCATCCCTCACAATGTTTTCAAAAGACAACAATTTTTCAATTGGTCCTATTTTTGAGGGGGAGTTTTTCAAAAAACAAAGTTTTAATGTTCTTGGATACATCAACATCGACAATTCTTATGTATTCAAAACATTATCAAAATGTTCCAAACCATTCATGCTGATAATATTTTCTCCCACGGAATTTTCAAGACATATTTTAATCACAAGGTATTTCAAAATCTAAGTGTTTATTATTTAAAATAAGGGGAGAAAATGTATTTAAAATATGATCTAATTGACTCAATGTGCTGAAAAGGTTTTATGGTTCGATTTCTTAATACCCATCAACATTCTTAATTCATGAAGATTCTGAGTCACAATTGGTTAGGTTAGGAATCCAATCCTATGATCCAACCAGAACCGGAAGGATCTACCCAAGGTATCCAAAGTTTAGAAATAGCAAGTCCTTTGGTATGTTTGAGATGAATGTAAATAGGAATAATGCGACTAAGATTGAGCCTAAACCTAGAAAACAATCACAAACAAGGTGTTAGTAATGACTCTTGGTAAGCATTGAAGCGTTGAAGATGTGAAAAAGACAATGTATGGATAAAGGGTCTAAAGTAAGAAGCCATCCACACAACCTTAGCAGAACGGGTCAATACATATGCTGTCAGAATACAAGGTTGATTTTGCTTGACATTGAAAACGACATCATGGACCCAGTGATGCAATGCACAACCCTTCTCAGCCATTCGGGTTTTCTTTCGAAAACAGAATACTTGTCTCATTTGTAACGTGGATAACACGTTATCTCATTGACATCTCATCTACGGATTGTTGATATTGAAGAGGTGGCCATATGCTCCAGCCTCGAGTACTATAACCAAATGCATTAATCGAAGTCTCAAGCCAAGAGATCAATCATATCTCGTTAGGGGACACATCCATTTCAAACACATTGTTGAAAAATCATCAGGTTCACAAGCTGTTTCAAGAGAGTCATAACGCTAATATCATTATGATGTATGCCAGAACACCGAGTGATTACTATGTAATCACAATGAAGATGGAAATCCTGCTTGAGCCTAGCATCAACAAGCTTTGGTAGGTGATTTGCCGAGATTTCTATATGATCAAACTTGTGAAACTGGGATATCGATTTGGTCCAGTAAATGATTGACGGCTTGATGAATTTTGATAAAAACATGGACACTCTCGATGTGTTACAAAAAAATACTCTTTAACGAGTGGGAACGTCGATTGATTTTCAAAGCAATTTCTCGTTTATCACCTAAACGTAAACCTGCGGTCAAACCGGTTGCGTAACGGAAACCTCAATCCCATTCAAATGCTCAATTCGAAGACATCTATCTAGAAAGCTCAAGTTTTAAAGACAAAGACTCGTCTAACTTGATTATAGCTTTCAAGATAATACAAAGTATGAGCATGTTGGTCCAAAGACACAAGATCGCAAGATGGCATAGACAATAAAGACAATGACAAAGGCTCAAATTCAAGATCGCCCAAGCTATGAAGGTACAAGTTTACCAACAAAGAACAAAAAAAAAGACCAAGACCCACATGACTTAACGACAAAAGCAATTCTCATTATCTCATGAAGGAGTGTCATCAATGAACTCACTTCGGGGGAGATTGTTAGCCTCAAAATATTGAGTCGAACATGAAGTTCGTTCATTATGTATTTAAGTCTCGGGTCATACTAATTAGTTATGTTTGTATAGAATATTATCGGGATCGGCAGGCTCGGAGTTAAACTAATATTGTTATGTTTCGGGTATATTCTAAGCAAAAACCTATGCCGAGTCCTAGTTAAATATCCCGCGCGTCACATTAAATGTGTAGGGATATATATATAGATATTTTCTCTAAGAAAATATCTAATTCTAAATTTCAAATAATATCAAAAATATCTTTTCTCTTTTCTCTCTCAACTCTCTCTCTTCTTTCTCTCTCTAAACCATAATCTCTTTTCTAGTTCTTGGTTCGATCCGTGGTTAGCAATACGAAGTGAAAGTGTAAATCGGGAACCGACAATTTGCTTAATAGATTAAAAGCTATAACCTTTCATATACGAAAAACATTTTGGTTTATTTAAAAAGTATTTCGTAACTTCTTCGGTTTTTAAAACAATTTTTCTTAACGTTTTGTATTAGACTTTATAGGTCTCAGCTTTATTAGTAGTTTTTTATGGTTATTTTAAGCTGGAAAAGACAAATCTATTATCTTTCTTTTTTAAATTGCTTAAGTAGCTTTTTGTTTGTAAACACTTCGTGCCTTATCTGTTTATTAAACAGCTTATTGCTAGTTTTTTAGAGCTTTTGTGGTTGTTTTCCTGGTAAACACGGTTTGAACAAAGGAAAGGATCGGCTCAACCTAGGCTTATAGCATCGGCTTATTTTGTTGTGGCTTATATCACGTTTAAAAACAACAGCTTCAAAAACCTTTATCACACCTTCTTTGCAAGCTTATTTGTAGTTTTTTTTTCGTAGCTTATTCTCCATATAAACAAGCTTATTTTCAAGCTTTTTATAGCTTTTTGTTTAAGAGCTTATTTTTTCTTGTTGGCTTATCTTTCACGCGTTTGAAGATAAGGTAGAGGACGTTTTGGGTTTTTTGCTAAAAAACAAAAAGTACGTTTTGTTTGTGTGTGAGGCGAAGTATACAGTTGCAAAGAAGGCGAACTATACCGTTTGTTTTGTACAGGGAGTTTATCGACAGTAGGCGAGAGTATACGGTTTGAACCTTAATAGGCGACACTATACAACATGTCTTTAAGGCGAAGTCTAAACTTGTCACTGTGGGCGATTATTACACCAAACACGGGCGAACTATACGTTCAACTAAGGTGATTTATACGTTAAAAATAAATAAAAAATGACGCGAGTTATACGTAGTGACTAGGACGATTTATAAAACTCGAAAACGATCAAGCAAGTTATACATAAGCATAACAAGGAAAAACGTGTTCGTTCGTGTAGTTTCGGGTTTTTTTGGGTTTCGAGCTTTGGTTAATAACGGGTATTCTAATTACTATCTTTTACGAATCGTGATCCTTTTTCGATCATTGTGGTGTGTTCATTTGTTACCGACAATAACCGTACGACTCCGCGAGACATCTTTTACAATCGTTCCATTTTTAAAAAAAATTCAAACGAACAAGAAAACAAAATGGAGGGAATTATTTTTATTAATTATCAACTTTTGGCATTTGTCACATGCGGTCCCTGAACTTCAAACCCAATTCAAACTTCGTCCTTTGTTTGTTTTTTAAACCTCTTTGTTAAAACAAATTTACACCGTTAGTCATTTATTGTTTCAAAACAGCCTCCTCCAAAGTGAAACGTAATTGCACCGTTAGTCCTTATTTGAGTTTTAATCAACCGTTACTCATTTTAAGTTGAAAGTTTGTGCACCGTTCATCGTTTTAAGCTCATCAATCGTTAACAAAAGCTCAAATTCTTCTACAACAACAACGATTTCAACAACAATTAATCATTGTTTCACGG
The DNA here is from genome assembly GCA_026074375.1 of Tanacetum coccineum. Taxonomy (NCBI): domain Eukaryota; kingdom Viridiplantae; phylum Streptophyta; class Magnoliopsida; order Asterales; family Asteraceae; genus Tanacetum; species Tanacetum coccineum. The sequence goes on along the minus strand of BQNB010063944.1, from coordinate 23,096 downwards.
TTTCTTCTTGATTTTGTAAAATCCCGCGAAAGATACGATTCTTTTCTCGGTTTTAATCAAAGACTTGTAAAATCCCGTGAACGTTAATTGATTTCAATCCACAACAACAATCACTTTACCTACTTAAGATCCGATATCCATTCACAACATCAAAATGTCAAATACCAATACCAATTTGCAAACTCAAACATCGAATGCTCTTCACAATGCCATCATGGAAGCAGGTGGTAAAGACCGTCCACCAATGTTAGCACCTGGTAATTACGTTCAGTGGAAATCCAGAATCAAGAGATACATCGACACCAAACCTAACAATGAACTCATCCACTATTGTCTCCAGAATCCACCTTACAAATTCAAATGGACTGAGAAGACTGTTCCAGTTGCTGAAGGTAGTTCAGAAACCACTACAGAAGGGTATATGGAGAACTACAAGAATGTTTCACAAGACATACGAGATCAACTGAATGCTGAAGCTGAAGCTGTTCAGATAATTCTCACAGGGATAGATAATGACATCTACTCCACAGTTGATGCTTGTCCAAATGCATGTGAAATGTGGAAAGCCATTGAAAGGTTGAAACAAGGTGAATCAATCAATGTTCAAGATCTTGAAACCAATTTATATTGGGAGTTTGGAAAATTCACATCACGGGATGGTGAATCACTTGAATCGTATTACTCAAGGTTCTACAAGATGATGAATGAGCTTGTCAGAAATCAGTGTGATGTTACCAATCATCAAGTGAATGTTCAGTTCTTACTTCAACTACAACCAGAATGGCAAAGGTTTGTGACACTTGTTAAGCAGAGTCAAGAGCTAAAGACTGTCTCCTATCACAAACTCTATGACATTCTGAAGCAACACCAGAACGAAGTTAATGAGATAAAAGCTGAAAGACTAGCATGTACTACTAATCCACTTGCACTTGTTGCTCAACAACAACCAGTTTACCATCCTCAAAACCATCCTACTCACTACACTCACAATTCCTCAACTAAATCACAACAAGCTGCTACCAGAAACAGAGGAAAAGCAATTGTCAACTCTTCTACACCCACTTATGATCAAGAACCTACTATGGTTGCTGAAGATGATGAAATGTCAAAGGATAAGGAGATTGATAAACTCATTGCTTTAATTTCTCTATCATTCAAGAATATCTACAAATCAACCAACAACAACCTCAGAACTTCATCAAACACCAGCAGAGCAAATCAGGATAATACTCCAAGGATTAACAGAGGCACTGGGTATGATAATCAAAGGGTAGTTAATGTTGCTGGGGCTAGGGAGAATGTAGGTACACCGGTGGTGCAGCAATCTGGGATTCAGTGTTATAATTGCAAGGAATATGGGCATGTAGCAAGGGAATGTCAAAAACCAAAACGAGCAAAGGATGCAACTTATCACAAGGAGAAGATGCTATTGTGTAAGCAAGAGGAAGCTAGATTTTTGTTGAATGCAGAGCAAGCTGACCGGAGGGATGACACTAATGATGAACCTGAAGATCAGGAATTAGAAGCACAATATATGTACATGGCACAGATTCAAGAGGTTTCTCCAGATGCTGCTGATAATTTTGGACCTATCTTTGATGCTGAGCCATTGCAAAAGGTATAAAATAATGATGATAACTATAATGTAGTTGCCATTGAAAATGAACATCCTGAGCAACCTGAATCTGTTAATGACACATATCTGGAGGAACAAGGTGACACTAACATCACTATTGATTCATTAGATATGTGTAATAATGGAGAAACGGTTGACCAGGATGATGATGATCTTGCTAAAGAACGTGATTTGCTTGCTTCTTTAATTGAGAAACTAAAATGTAAAATTAATGACAACAAAAACTATAATAAATTTTTGGAAACATCAAACAAGGCTTTAATTGATAAATTGAAAGGTGAAATTAAGGATTTCAAAACCAAAAATAAAAGTTTAGAATCATCAAATAACCATTTTCAAAGAAGTAAACAATGACCTGTCAAAGACTAATCAGTTGATGTTCAAAGGCCTTAAGAAGTTCCAAGCTGAACTTGATAGATATCATGATGTGAATTATGCGTCAAAGGTGGAAATTGATTGTGCAAAAGCTAAAGGGGATTTAATGTCATACAAAATGAAATCTAAAAAGTCATCTAATGAATATACTCGAAAAATAAATGATTTAAATCAAATGATTTCGGATATGAAAAAGGATCTTTTTGCACATCAAGAAACCATCTTCAGAATGTCACAAGAAAAAGAGGCTCAGATTAAGTTTTACAAAACTCGTGAAAACAAAGAAATTGATAAGGTTATTGCTTTAGAAAACAAAGTCGAGGTTTTGGATAATATTGTATATAAAACCGGTCAACCAGTTCAAACGATGAATATGCTTAATCGTAATTATAAAACGAGTTTTGCCAAACCTGAGTTCCTCAAGAAAGCTCAAAGAGCGAATCCTCGTCTGTATGATATAGGTTGCTATAATGTTAAATATGTAAACTGGTGACAGCAAAAAGCAGTACTAAATTTTTTGAATTATCAAAAAACAAGACTTTAGTTGTTAAATTGAAAAGGTGAAATTTGAGGATTTTAAAAACAAACAAAAGTTTTTAGAATTATTTAATAAACCATTTCAATAGAACGCAAAAAAATGAGCTATCAAAGACAAATCAATTGGATGTTCTAGATCTAAAAAAGTTCAAGATGAACTGACAAGCGTCATGATGTTGAAGTAGATGGTCAAGGTGGAATATTGATTATGCAAGCAAAAAACAGTATTAATGGTCATACAATGAAATCTCAAAGTCAGTTTTTAAACTATTCTTTCATAACTTTATGTTTGATTCATTAGTAGTCAATTGACATATGGAGCTTGTATGCTCTGAAGAGACTTCATCATTTCTTTGCTCAACAATAAGAGGTTCATACTAGGCTTTCAAAATTCGCGTTAAGAAATAGAACTTGAAAAAGGCATTGCTTTGGAAATAAATCTAGGTTTGGGATGATATTTGTTATTTTATAAAGGTTCAATCTGGTTCAATACATTGAATTTGGTATTCGTTTTTTTTGTTTGAGTTCTTGTTAAATCCTTTGTTCCTCTAAGAAAGCTTAATGTGCGATTTCATCGTTGTATGAGATTAGGTTGCGTGTATGTTTATTAGTGCTGTAAGGGGGTGCCCATGTGTATGTCGTTTCTATTATCTTTGTAACTTGTATGGAGTTTTTTAGTTGTAGTGTGGTGGTTGACTGTAATTGGGGTGCTTTTTTTGGTTTTGTTTCGGGTTGTGGGGGGAGGGACGTCTTCGTGTTTTGGATCAGGTTATTTGTGTGGTGGGTGGGTAAGTTGGATTTTTTGTGGGATGTTCAGGGAGCTTGTAGGTGTTGGATAAGTATTTTACATCTTACGTATATGTATTTTCTCTTTTAGTTGTTTTGATTTTTTTGTTTGTTTTTTTTTGGTGTTTTTTTTTGTTATTTTATTTTTTGTGTTTTTATTTTTTTTTTTTTTCTTTCTTTTATGTTTTTTGTTTAGTATCGTTTGTTATGTTTTATTTTTGCTTGTTTTTCTTTTTTTCTTTAACTTTTAGGTTTTTATATACGCTGCTTTTACTGGTGTTTCTTTATTTGTGTTGTTTTGGTGTTTTTTTTTGTTTGTGTGTATGTTTTATTGTTTTATGTAATTCTTTTGGTTTTTGTTTATCTTTTTTTATTATTTTAATTATTTTTTATATTTTTTATTTTATCTTTTTTTGTATTTTTTTTTCTTTATTTTTTAATTTTCTTATATTTATTTTTTTCGGTTTTTTTTTATTTGTGATTTTATGATTTTTTGTTTTATATTTTTTTTTTTTTTTTTTTTGTTTTTTATTTTAAAATAAAAAAAGAATTATAAAAAAAAAAACGATAAAATAAAACTAAATAGTAAAAAAAACTATATAATTAAAATTAAAAAATAATATCAAACAAATCAAAGAAAAAACAAAAAAATAAAAAAAAAAAATAAAATAAAAATAAATATATACAATCAAAAAAAAAATCAAAAATAAAAAAATTAATTATTAAAAAAAAAAAAATAGAAAAAAAAAAAAATATAATATATAAAAAAAAAATAGAATATAAAAAAAAATTAAAATAATATAAAATTAAATAAATACAAAAAAAATATAAATAAAGGAAAAATAAAATTTAATTGAATATATAACGCAAAAAAAAAAAAAAAATTAAAAAAAATCTAAACAAATAACTATAAAAATAAAAAAAAAAAAAAAATGAAAAAAAAATTGATATATAAATAAAATAAAAAACATAAAAAAAAAACAAAAAAATAAATAAAATAAAACAAAAGAGAAAAAAAAAAAAAACTTAAAAAATGAAAATACATAAAAAAAAAATCAAAAAAAAAAAAACAAGAAAAAATAATATTAAAAAAACTTAATGACTAATAAAAATTTTAACTATAATCAAATATAAATAACCAAAATAGAAGAAAAAAGTAAAAAATAAAAAAATAAATAAAAAGAAAATAAAATAAAAAATAAAAATAGTAAAAAAAAAATAATAAATCATAACAAAAAAATACCAAAACATTTAATAAAACTATTAAAACAAAAATAATAATTGACACAAAAAAATAAAAACTAATAAATATAATAAATTAAATATGAAAACAAAAAAATAATAATAAAAAATCAAAAGAGTCTTTTAATTATACATTACAACTTGTTAGACAAACGGATGGATGAAATCCATTCATGCGATTCAAAGTGTAATTGATCTAAGTAACTTTTCAAAATTAACAGTAGTGTGACTAATTTTTGATGGAGTGGAACCTTGCAAACAAACAATCGCTAAAAGAACATATTTTGGTCACATATATCCATTCATTTAAAATACAACCGAAGGAAATTTTTGTCCCCAAATTCGAAGAATCAATGCTGATTTAGAAAAATTCCACTTGTGTTTAAAAGAGGAAATGGTTGCTGATCTGAGATACTTTAATTCTCTTGAACATGAAGTAGAATCTCTCAAATCTTAACTGGAAACTCAAAAAACACAGTTTTTGAATGAAATCGACCAACTTTCCAAGGAATATTATTATGCTGATCACATGAATGCTATACTTGGTGTGTATACTACTCTCGATGAATTCACTGATTTACAATGTGATTATGTGGACCAAGTTGTCAAATGTGAACGTCTTGAAAAAGAGCTTTCAAAAAGTAATACAACGTCAAAAAGATTTGAAGCACTTCAGAAACATGCGATTAATCTTGAACTTGCTTTACAACAATGTAAAGAACAGATAAAAAAATGACAAAGCTTTCAAAGAAAATTAGTCAAACGTATTTCTAAAAGAACGTGAACAATATTTTGAAATTTAAGACTTGAAAGCTTAATTACAAGACAAAGACATTGCAATAAGTGAGTTGAAGAAACTCATTGAAAAGATGAAAGGAAAATATGTGGAAACTAAGTTTGAAAAATCATCGGTTATTCGACAACCGAATGCTTTTAAAAGTCAAAGACAATCAGTTTTAGGTAAACCGGCTATTTTTATAAGATTCTCTTGCAAAGATAGATTTTTCAAAGTCAAAGTCAGTTACCAAAAATAATGTGTCTAATGATTTTTCAAAACCAGTCACTGCATAGATTTTGCCTTAGAATATGAAGTCAATTTTAAAGAACACAAATGTGATGGCTCTGGGAATGTATAAAGTGCACACAAAGCCCAATCAAACTAGAACACCACAGTTGCCTCAAGACATTAGGAAAACTAACAAACGTGTGTCCTTTTCTACAAGAGTAATTCCCACTACTAGTGTTAGCAAACCATAGCTTAAGAGCAATCGAATGGAAGATAGAGTCATGCCTAACAATAATCAAGGGAAGAAGCAAGAAGTATAAGACCACCTGAACAAAACTCCTGATGTTCTCATTGATTTCCTCATACTCGTTCAAAGAGGACTTCATGCTCAAGTAAGAACCATACAAACTGACAAAGGCACTGAATTTTTGAATAAAACTCTTCATGCATACTTTTCTTAAGAAGAGATTGAACATCAAACGTCTGTTGCTCGAACACCTGAACAAAATGGCGTTGTCGAAAGACGAAACCGCTTGTTGAGGCTGCTCGAACAATGCTAAGCGCCGCTAAAGTTCCTCTGTACTTTTGGGCTGAAGCAATTGCAACAGCATGTTTTACTCAAAACCGTTCACTCGTAATTTCTCGACATGAGAAAACACCTTACCGCATCATCAATGGCCGAAAACGGTCTATTAAGTTCTTTCACATTTTTGGCTCTCTTTGCTACATCGTCAGAGATGGTGAAAATCTTGATAAAATGAAGGAAAAAGGTAATTAATGCATTTTTATAGGGTATTCTAATCAGTCGAGAGCTTACAGGGTATATAACAGGAGAACAAGAGTGATAGTCGAAACCATTCATGTTAACTTTGACGAATTGCCTCAAATGGCGTCAGATCATGTCAGTTATGACCCCGTTCCACAATGTCCGACGACGGCACTTGAACAAGACAGTTTAAGTCCTGATCTCCAAAGTCAAGAAAATGTTCCTCAAGCAACTGAAACAATAACAACGTCAAATGAGCTGGATTTGCTATTTAGTCTGATGTCTGATGAATTACTCAATGGAACTACTCCAACTGTGTCAAAGTCTTCCACTGTAACTGCTACTGATGCACCTAATCAACGTCAACAACAACACACAACTCTATCTACTTCAACAACCGTTGCTGCAGATACACCTCCATTGACCATTCAAACAACACCTGAAACTACAAGTCAAGAACCAACAGTCACTGCCAATAAGAACATTATTCAAGCAGAAACCAATAAAAAAATATGCACAAGTTGATGAAGATGAATTTATCAACGTCTTTAGTACACCGGTACAAGAACAAGGGAAGACATCAAACTTTGGATACCATAAACTTGCTTTTCGAAATAGGTTATTGTGACCGGCCTTCCCAAATTTGAATTTTGGTCAAAGATCTTCTTTGTGACTTTTTGTGAGTTAGGGAAAGCCAATGTAAGTCTTTCAAGGGATAAAAAATAACCCCATGCATCCCATAGATACGGTTTACAAATTCTACAAATGGACTTATGTGGTCCCATGAGGGTAGAAAGCTTTAATGGTAAGAAATATGTGTTGGTAGTTGTTGATGATTATTCTATGATATATTGGGAATCACTTCGTGAGGTCCAAAGAAGAAACACCAGAAGTTCTCCATCTGGATTTCCTCAAAACTTGTTCAAAGAGGACTAAATGCTAAAGTAAATAGAACAGTTCAAAACTGAAAAAAAGGCACAAAATTCTTGAATATAAAATCTTCATGATACTTTGCTCAGAATGGATGAACACAAAACGTCAGTGCTTCGAACCACCTGAACAAAACGGCATTGTTGGAAAGACGGAACGGCTACTCTTGTTGAGGTTGCTTTGAACAATGATAGCTCAGCTAAAGTTACTTTGTTCATATGGGCTGAAAAGCTATTGCAAACAACTATGTTTTACTCAAGAACGTTCACTAGTAATTCCTCGAATGAGTAATACACCTACCACATCATTTAATGGTTCGAAATCCGTTACTGTAAGTTCTTTCACATTTTTTGCTCTCTTTGCTACATCGTCATGGATGGTGAAAATCTTGACAAGATGTAAGGAAAAGGTGATGCATGTATTTTTGTAGGGTATTCTACTCAGTTAAGAGCTTACACGGTATATAACAAGAAAGCAAGAGTGATAGTTGAAACTATTCATGTCAAATTTGACGAATTGCCTCAAATGGTGTCAGATCACGTCAGTTCTGACCCCGTTCCATAATGTCCAACAACGAAACTTAAACATGACAGTTTAAGTCTCGGTCCCTAAAGTCAAGAAAATGTTCATCATTCGGCTAAGACAGTAACAACGTTAAATGAGCTGGATTTTCTATTTAGTCCGATGTTTGATGAATTACTCAATGGAACTACTCCAGTTGTGTCAAAGACTTCCGCTGTAACTGCTACTGATGCACCTAATCAACGTCAAAAATAACACAGAACTCCATCTACTTCAACAACCGCTGCTGCAGATACACCTCCATTGAACATTCAAACAACACCTGAAACTACAAGTCAAGCACCAACTCAAGTACCAACTGTCACTGCCAATGAGAACATTATTCAAGCAGAAACAATATAAAGAATATGCACAGTTGAAGAAGATGAATTTATCAACACATCTTAATTCACCGGTACAAAGAACGTTGGGGAGAAATTGTTATCGTCCATGTTGACTCGTCAAAAACATGCATACATTCTATCAATGACATCCCTCTGAACATCATTGGACAAGAGATCATCCGTTAGAACAAGTCATTGAAAATCCTTCTCAATCAATTAGAACAAGACGGCATCTAGAAACAGATGGCCAGATGTGTATCTTCGCACTCACCGTGAGTCGAACCAACCAAAAAGAAAATTAAAGATAGTATGGTGATTCTGCATGACCATTGAAGCAATAATGGCTCCCTCGACTTCACCAGTTTCGCGCCTCTCGATATAGTCTCCTCGCGCTCGCGCTCGCGAAATTACGGTCGCTCGAGACCACTCTGTAAAAAATGTCATTAACATGAAGTGGCTTTGGAAAAACAAACGTGATGAGAAGAATACTGTAATTCACAACAAATCTCATCTTGTAGCTAAGGGATATAGCCAGCAGGAAGGAATTGACTTCGAAGAGTCATGTGCTCCAGTTGCTCGATTGGAAGCTATCCAGTTATTCATTGCGTATGTTGTACATAAGTCATTTCCTATCTATCAGATGGACGTAAAGACAACTTTTCTTAATGGTCCTCTAAAGGAAGAAGTGTACATAAATCAGCCAGATGGATTCATAGACCCACATCATCCTGACAAATTTTATCGTCTAATCATGGCTCTAATAGACTCATGCAAGCTCCAAAGGGATTGGTCGATGAACTCTCTCTTCCTGGTATCTAAAATGGATTTCTAAAAGGTTTCCTATTGAATCCAATTCGTTCATTGCTAAAAAGGGGGAGGATGACATATTTGCTTGTGCAAATTTACATTTGATGTATATTTTTTGGTTATACGATAACCCAAAACTTCAAAAAGGTTTTGAAAAAAATAATGAGGAACAAGTTGAAATGTCTATGATTAGGGGTGTTAAATTCTTTTTAGGAATTCAGATCCACTGATCCCCACGTGGTATCTTTAGAAACCAAGCTAAGTATGCTCAAGAGATACTTATAAATCATGGTATGACCTCATGTGATGGCATTGGTACTCCAATGGCTACGAAACACCTAGATGCTGACTTGAGTGGAACACCGGTTGACCAAACAAAATATCGTAGTATGGCCGGAGCACTCATGTACCTAATAGCAAGTAGATCGGATATTGTACATGCTACATGTTATTGTGCTCGCAATCAAGCAAAGCCGGCTGAGAAACATCTCACTGCGATTAAGTGGATCTTTTGGTACTTTAAGAATACCATTAGCATGGGACTCTGGTATCCGAAGGACACCAGTTTCGAACTAACAACTTTTTTAGACTCAAATCACGTGATATGCTCCCCCCCCCCCCCCCCCCCCCCCCCCCCCCCCCCCCGTCTCGACTCACGAAAAAGTATATCTGGTGGTATACAATTTGCTTAAGAGGTGATAAGTTTAGTCATGCTGGTCGTCCAAGAGCAGGGACTGCACTTCAATGTCTTTTTTGCAGAAGTTGAGTATGTTGTCTTAATTGCGTGATGTGCTCAAGTTCTTTGGTTGGGAGAACTCAGCTATACAGATGGTGGCTTTTTCACTTTGATAAATTTACATATGTTATTGGGACTCAAAGGCAAGCACATATCCATCTCGTGCTATCCTGTCAGCATTCCTGTACAAGCACATCGATGTCGGATATCACTTCATAAAGGAACATGTTGAAAAGGGTATTGTTGAATTATTCTTTGTTGGAACTGAATACCAGTTAGCCGACCTGTTTACTAAAGCCTTACCCGAAGATAGGTTTATGTATTAGTCAGAGACTTGGTTATTAGTGTTTGACTCAGTAGACACAGACGGTTCTAGCAACAATCTGCTTGATCTATCAAACATCGAATTTGTAAATATTTTTTATTTTTCTTTTAATTTTATTTATAAATATTTTTGAAAAAAGAAAATACAAAAATATAAAACCAACAAAAAGAAATAGAAAAATATAAAATCTAGAAAAACAAAATATAAAATCAAAAAATTTCAAAAATACCAAAAAGAATCTTCTCGACATGTCTCTTGGAATCGTTTAACATTTACTGATTACCTAAAAATGTCGATTACCATTGGACACGGTGTGTAAATGAAGTTCGAGCAAGAGTTCAAACGTTTCAAAACATGTCATTTCTAATTTTTCTCTACGACTTATGTGCAAATCAGTACATAACTCGGACCCGAATGTAATAGGGGAGTGTACGCTTCAGTTCGCTTACTCTACAAATAGAAGAGAAGTCTTCTATCATGGTTTTTAAACAGTTGAACACAATTTTCAAAAAAGAACTTTCAATGTCAAATTGTCTACAATATAATTTGTGGTATCTTTTCATAAAAAAGTGGTATTTGTTAAAATTATGTGTTCAACACTCCCTTCCTCAAATAAGAAAATTGTGGTACTTACAATGTCATCGTAACAAGTGAATCAATTTTTGAGGGGGAGCTTTTAAAACAAAGACTTTTAATGTGTTTTGAGTACATCTCATAAATGTTAATTTTATGTATCCAAAAACATTCTGTGAAATTAAAATGTGGAAATTATAATGTCAATTAATAATATACATTGTTCACTAAGGCATCTTACTCCGTCTTCAACATATTTGTGGTGTCATATCATTTTTTCCTTGTAACGTCAAGTTTTAAAAATTAGTGGTATCCCACATACTATGTTGAAGGGGAGCTATCAGAAAAATGAATTCATGCAATATCATGGTTATTAATGTTTATAAAAATGGTATTTTTTATGTCATAAATTTTATCAATTGGTATTTCAAATACTAAGAGATTTATTTATTTTAATAGGAACGAGATAAATGTGATTAAAATTTGATTATAGTTAGAATAATGTGATTCTTTTAGGACTCTAAGGCAACTCTTTCCTTCGTGGTGCGGGAAAAACAATTTCGAATCTCAAAGCACATGTGTAGGGGAAGTATTTCAAAATGTCTGTATCAAGGGTTTTATGGTTCGATCTCTATACCTAACATCCATTTAATCTCACAACGTCAATGAAGTCATAAGGTGATTAAGGTTAGGTATAAGTCCTATGATCCAACCAGAACTGGAGGGATCTACCCAAGGACATTCCATAGATAGAATTAGCAGTGTCACTTAGGTCATGATTGGAGATGAATGAGAAACAGGATAATGACGACTAAGGATTGAAAGCTAACACCTAGTAAAATCATTGATGGGGGTTGTAGAAGAATTAAAAAAAAGAAATGGATGGGTATAAAGGGTTGAAAAGAAAGATGTCTCATTAAAACTTAGGCAGAAACTGGGTCATTACATAATCTATAAAAAAATCACAATGGTGATTGTTGATATTGAAGAGAGTCGTCATGGACCAGAGTAAGTTCTGTGAATGCAAAAAACAACACTTCCCAGCCATTCGAGTTTCTATCACAAAGAAACTTGTCTATTTGTCACAGAGGATACACACGTTATCTTTTGACATCTCACTCCTAGATTGTTGATATGAATTGGGTGGCAGTGTATCCACTCTGATTAATAAAACAAAAGTGCACAAATTGAGGTTAGAGCCAAGAGTGATCAAAATAATTCTTCTTTAGGTCACACATGTCAAAATACAAATTGTTATCAATCAATATAAAAAATTTGGTATCAGAAGAGTCTACGCATTATCACTTGGTGATGTTGCCTAGAACATCTGAGTGATACTTTTAAAGTATTATACAGTAGTGACGATGAAATCCTTCTAGAGTCAACATTTAAACAGGGCTCTACGGTAGGTGACTTGCATGTTTCTATATGAATGAGCTTATGTAACTGGATATTGTATTTTGGTCTAGTAAAATAAATTGAGGACTTAATCAGAAAGATAGTAACTATCTGATTCACATCTTACCAGGGTTGTTGCTTTGAGACGTTCTTGTAATGAGAACAGAAGCATGGTGAAATATAATACATATGTGTTTAGAAGATCTCGCTTTACGTGAAAACCTGTATCCTAGGAGATTCTTTGAATCCACCTGATCAATGTATAGTATTTATTCATTTAAAACAGGGAAATCAATGGTTATCGCAACCTGTAAAAATCGATGGAATGGACAAAGCATTTCATCCTACCATATCTGCTGTTTATTACTATCATTCAAATGAGGTACAAACGTCGTGTTGTCCAGCCCCAATCCAGGAAAAGTCAAGATTTCATCGCCACATTACTCATAATCGAGCTTTTTTTTAATCTATCATTCAGCATCAATATTGTTGATACTAAATTTCCTCAAAGATCTTCAAAGTTAAATCAAGAATATATTTTGGGGAGATTGTTAGCCTTATGTTCATATAAGTCAAACAAGAATCCAATAAGTATGAGTATGTCAGTCAAGAGCACAAGATGATCAAGAAAGTTAAATCAAGATTGTGAGTCCCTAACTGAATAGATCTCTGCAGCCTATAAAGGATGATAGCCATGATGTATTTTACAGTTTGACCTATGTAGAAGAATAACATATGGCTTTGAATACTATGTGTTAATGTGGAATCTTAACACAAGTACTAAGAAGAACAATGAAAAACTAAATAATAATTTCTATTAACCTGCTTTGAGTGATTATAGATTACTAACTATTGAGATATGATTTGTATGAGATATATTGAGCTCGTATCTTTAACTATGTCAAGAGGGATCCTTTTATAGACCAAGGATAAACCCTAACAGGCTTACAAATTGTCTTAATATCTTTCCTTAAATTATATCATACATATTCTTCTTAAAACTGAGTAATAACTTATTCTACTATCGGTAATAACTAACTGATCAGTACTTAACCACTTATGTACTGTCTAGTACTTAACCATAACTATCAGTACTAACTATTAATACTGTCAGTACTAAGTTAGGAAAACATAAATCTACAATCCTCATTTTAAACATGAATGTTGAATTTTTAATTTCATTGTTTCTTCAGATTTATTTCTTATGCTTTATAGAGGATTTAATGCCAAACACTAGTTACATTTCTTAATATTTTTAATCTCTATCCTTCTTCAGCAGCAACTTTGTCTTCTCAGCAACACAGCAACATCTTTTCAGCAACAATCTAACTAAGTTGCTTTGTAGTTTTTGGCAAACTACCAGCCATAAACAGATTTGATGTTCCTTTACCAGTAGCCATTTGCTCTGGGATAGTTAACTCTTCATTTTAAAAACATGGTGAGTTAAATTTCCATACAGTTTTTGGGTAAACTGTCATCCATCATCAGGATTTGATTTTATCTTTACCAATACAAATTTGGATTTTGGATAGCCATTGCTACTTTGACTTAAAAATGGTGAATTGATAAACCATATAGTTTTAGCAAACTTATCAGTATCAACAAGATTTGAGTTTGTCTTTACAAGAACTATTTGATCTTGGACTAGCACAAAATCTTCACCATTTAAAGCAAGGGTGAGTTGATAACCCGTGCAATTCTTTGGTAAATTGTCAACCACTATTATGGATTTGAAAAGTCTTTTCAACCAAGCCATTTGCTTATTGGGACTAGTCTTGTTCTTTTGATGTTAAGCGATGGTGAGCTGATGACCATTTCGTGGTGTGGTGGTTAGCAAACACTCATTCCTTTCTTTATTCATTTCATTCTCATTCTTCATCTATCTGATGCTTAATTAAACCTTATCAAATCAAGAGCATATCAATACTTTCTTTTCAAATTTCAGACCTAGATCAAGCATCATCTGTAATTAAATCCTTTGATAGAGGATATCTTCTTTCAACCACATAGTGAATAACTATCCATCCTAAAAAATCCATATATGCTGACTCACACATGATTCATCACATCCTCTATGTGACAATCTTCCAATTCTTGTTGATAACTACCAGAAGGTCACTTTGTTCATTCTCTTCTTGTTGAGGATTCAAATCTTATCTTCTAATTTTCCCAAAGAAATCAATTCGAAGCCTTCAAGTGTAACTTCTGAGAACTGATCCTTTATCAAGTCATATAGATGAAATAGATCTTGCCTATCAAATATATGAAGTATCTCCATGAGATAGTTGAATAGCACTGGAAATCTACCATTAGCCTCTATAGATAACAAAGATACGATCTCTCCATCTGGTGATGATACCTTGTCCAATCTAGCAATGACAGATTTCTTCTCCATTATCTCACTATCTAAGATACCCTCAAATGTAACAATCTTCAGGCATTTTCTATGTTCATCATCACTGTCATCATCTGACTGTTTTCTTGGCTTTTTCCTTGCAATCATTTTGATATGACCACTCTTTCTTTTCTTAGTACCTTCTTCTTCTTTACCCTCCTCCTTGACACTTTCATTCTTTGAAGAATCAATTCCTTTTTCATTCATCTCTTTTATCATTCTTTCATCTTCAGCAGACCCAATTGCAATGAAATCTTCATCTGACCTTTTTATCTTTTCATACAGAGCTTGTATTTCCTCAAACTTCTTGGTTTTCAAATGAGAGTGCTGGAAATTTCCTACATGCTTCAAGTAGGTCATCATTTGATTTCTTAATTGATTCTTTGTAGGTGGTTTATTCCTAATAGCTTCTGATCTTTGTTGAGCAAGAAATCTTCTTTGAGCAGCAATTGTGTCATGAAGGAATTTTGCTCTTTCTTCTACTGTGAATTTCTCTCTTTCTTCTTCTTGAAGCCTTTCAGCTAGAAGCCTATCAGCCTCAATTCTTGCCTTTATATAATCATAATTTCTTATGAGAGCATCATTTGTAGCTTCTTCTTCAGCTAATCTTTACCCTTCTTCTTTTGTTTCCCAATCCTCTTGCAACTTTCTAGCCATCTCTTCATCACTAGCAAGTTGCTTAAACTTCTTTTCAGCTTCAGGAATACCCTCAGATTCAATTTTAGACTTATCTTCCTCTTTAATTTTCTTCTTTCCTTTATCTTTTGGATCAATCTTTAGAAGAGGCATTAATGTCAATAATGATCTAGTTGAAGCAGGCCTAGGTCTCTCAGTCTCTTCAACATCCTTAAACTCTACTCCTTTCTCCTTTTCTCTTGAAACTGCTTTGGCTTGGCTCATGTTGAAAAGAACCTGAGCAATTGTTTCATCATCTCCAAACATTGTAGAAGTAGTTGTTTGAGTAGTTTGAGTAGCCCTTCTTCCTTCAGTTTGATCATCAATACCTTCATTTATCCTATCAGTACTATCTTTTTCCTTGTCGGTACTAACTTTGGATCCGTCAGTACTAACTTTTGGTCTGTCAGTAATAACTTTTTCCTTGTCGGTACTAACTTTGGATCCGTCAGTACTAACTTTTGGTCTGTCAGTACTAACTTTTTCATTGTCAGTACTAACCTTTTGTTGAGCAGTGTTAAGTACGTCTTCAGTACTAACTTCAGCATCACCATTCTCCTTCTCTTCATTCACTACATCTCTTGAACTCCTCATATCTTGAGCATCTTCATTCTCCATATAGACCAATATATCTTTAGGAATCTCATCAAATAATGGATCTTTATGAACTAAAGGTTCACCTTTGGCAGACTTCCTCCCTTGTTTGGATACAGACTCTTTTTGCATCCATTTTTTCTTTAAGGACCTCTTTCCTGCCAATCTTTACTTTAAGGAAACACTCTTCATCCATGCTCTGTGGTGTGTGATAATAGGTTTGGCTTGCTTCTTGAGCTTCTTGATATGTGCCTTCAAGTGCTGAATTTCCTTGGCTTGATCTAAAACCTGTGTACACAAAGAGATACAAAGATCATAGACACTTTGGAGTGCCATGCCACCCTCAGTCCCTAAAAGGGGTCTATCACTGGATGACTGGCCTCCTTGATTCTCACTAGAAACCTCTGGAATAGAATCAGGAATATGTGGAGTAGGTGAAGGTCTAGGTGATGGGTCAGATTGAGGCTCAACATTTGCTTTACTTGGGTAAGGAGGAGAGGGTGTAGGTTGTGGTTCAGATGGTCTTTCTGAAGTAACACCCTCATCCTCAGTTGATTGTACCAATATAGAAGCAAATAAAGGTGTGACTTTCCCCGAAAAATGTTTACCCTTTTTAACCATAAAGGAGAAAACTTTACTTGTCAAAGCATTTACAGGAAAATGATCTAAAGGTACTAGTACATTTACTAGCTGTTTATTCAAAAAGATTGAAATAAAACGTGGATACATTACAAACTTCTTCTTTGCATCTAAATGTCTAAGCATACCAAAAATTAATTTAGAAAAATTATATTTCTGATTAGATGTTAAGCAAATGACAGCAGTGGCAATGTTAGTGGGAATTTGATCCCAAGAGGTGCTTTTTGAGCTAATACAATGATTCATTGTATGAAATAGAAACCTTCATTGTGGTGAAAACAAAGCTTTATTAAATGTTAACACTATTAAATCCCCCTCGTAACCCATGAGTTATATAGCATCAAATGTAGCCTGATTAGGTAGAGAATCTATCCTATCAGCATCATCAAAAAGAAGGTCGCTTCTTATTGATGCTTTAGAGATAGACACAGGCTTGCCAGCTACTTTGGCAGTAATGTACCTTACATTGTTGATTATTTTGGATTTAGTAGACATCCAAAATTGTTCAACAAATGTAGTAGAGACTACGAGACTTACAGTGAGAGCATGATAGATGGAGCTTCGCGCAAGAAAATCAATAACTTCATGAAACTCTGCATTCCCTTCAGACTTCTATAAATAAGCGACCATATTATGCTTAAGGCATGAGTCAAGAACAGCCATGGTGAATAAATTAGTGATCATCAGTTGAGAGGGAGATTAGGGCTTGTATGGAAGAAAATATTGGAGAGTGATTACGTAAGGGAACTTTGCAATTGAGATGGGTTTATATAGGTTTAGCAAACCTAAAATCAATGAAACCGTTTCAAGTTACACTCTGTACCCTTGGCGGTATTTTCTTCAACGTCTCTATAGCGGTACTAACTTTGCCCAACGGTACTAACTTTGCACTGTAGGTACTAACTTGTTCCTTTCAAAAAAATGAACAAGTTTGGCAACAACAATACTTCAATATAGTCTTTATCTCT